>PVHP010001645.1:0-50702 GCA_004024765.1 Zapus hudsonius
ATAATGAGTTACATTGTTTAGTGGGCCAACAATGAATTGTTATCCTCAATTCCTCATTGCCCCCCATCCCCATCCCCAGTCAGCTGGATATCCTCCTCTGTGGGCCGTCTGGGTCAGTCCTTGTGGCAGGGGGCCCTGGATAGCCTAGTATTCAGCCCAGTCCTCCTGGCCCAAGTGTGTTGTTACTGAGGGGTGCCATGCCTCCGGACAGTCTCCCCCACCACGGCTCTCACAATCTTTCCGCCCCCTCTTCCGCTCAGTTCCCTGAGTCTTCGTGAGTGTTTTAAGTGTCTGTGTCCGTATGAGGATGTGCACACGTTTACACCACGTTGCTGTGCGGCTGGCCATGTGCTTAGCTTAGTCTTACATTGTCTCTCCAGCTCTACTCTCTGATTTAGATCGCAATCTGGTCTTCCCATTTCCATCACTCCCATTAATTCTGAGTTGTTCCCTGCACTACGGTTGTGGTGGCTGGGCCACTGTGGGTCCCCCTCCTTTCCTGGGCATTTCTCTTCTGCCTCTGCAGGCACTTTATGCCTGATTGCTCTCATTACTCCATTTCCTCTGCTTGGCATGCTCCCCCTAGGCATGGCTCTGCTTGCTACGGTTGCCCCGTGACTTTCCAAGCTGCCTCTCTATTGCAGGCCAGTAAAGCTGCAAAGAACCCAGGCTGTCAGTCTTTAGCTTATGCTTTTATAGTCAGAACCCCACATGCACCCGCCCGTGATTCTTAAGCCAACGTTTGGAATGGGCTTGAGGACAATGAAGATACAAGATTGTTCAAGGAACCCAGGATGCAACTTGATCATAGGGACATTACAGACAAAGTAACCAAAGCTTCTATGGAGGGGTATTGCTGGGGTAACCAGTTCCTTCTGGGGATGGGGAAGAAGTGAGGGCCCCTCAAAGGAAAGGAAGGAGTCTGGGGAAGTTTTACTCTTGGAGGAAGGAAGGTGGATGTTCTGGCAGGTTATTTTCGATTTAACATGGTTGTCAGTAAAGAACAGTGGTGGAGCCTTCTCGACTGTCTGTAATTGAGGAGAATACACAGAAGGAAAGACCAGGTAGGGTCTCGCGCTAGCCCAGGCTGACCTGGAATTCACTATGTAGTCTCAGGGTGGCCTTGAACTCATGGCAATCCTCCTACCTCTGCCTCCTGAGTGCTAGGACTAAAGATGTGTGCCACCACGCCCAGCAACCAGCATCTTTTCTATAGAGAGGAAAGGAAAGAAGACAGACAGGAGCAAGAAAGGGAAGGTAATTTTCCATGTGTGTGGATTATGGCCCACACAAGAGCAGCAGGGATCACCAGTGCAGGAAATGGTCAGGAAGACTGCACTGAAGGATCATTCTGGAAGGTGGAGTGGATTTCAGACTCCTGGGTTGGAAATTTGACTGCCTGGCTCACACCTATGCTATCTTCTGTAAACCTTGAGTTTCTCAGGTACAAAATGCGGGGAGGGTAGAACCTGCTTTATGGAATTAATAAGAAAGCTAAATGAGAAGACGCTTTAGGGTAAGTGAAGTCTGATATGACAGTGTTGACAGTGTAGAATTCTGTTGTCAACGACGTGTCCTTTCTAAGACTGAGAGGAGATGGAGGTGGGGGAGGGGCCAGCTGAAACACACGTTCTCTTAAAACACAGGGTCTTAATGGCCACACGCATGAGCTGACAGGGTTGTCCTCTCCATCTGTGAGACAGTCACCTCCTCAGCCACTCACACAGAGGAATCCGCTTCACAGTCTATTGATTTTTTTTTTCACTCACTGCTCATGGTGTTTGTTGCCTTTCCCATGATGCTTTGCTCTGACGGCTTCAGACCCTGGACAGTGCAACTGGCACAGCTCATGGAAGAAGGTAAAGAGGCTGAAGGCCTTCTCCAGCTGCATCCAGCTGTGGGACCTGCTTGTGCTGTCCAGCTTTCTAGAGCTCCATTTCTCTGCACACTCCCTCCAGCTGTCTTCCAGGACTTCAATAGACCCGCACAGTGCCCGCTACTGGACGCCTAGTCCATAGTGGCTTCTCTTCCTCTAATATAAACTCATCAGCAGCTGACTTTTTAGAGTGATGTGTGTAAGCTGAGTGTATAATATATCCTATAATAGAGAGCAGATTAGCCTGACCATGTTCTGATGGGGATTCTGGGGTCTGGCTGGCTTGGCTCTGGCCTCCTCTTGATGAATGGGAGGGAGCCATGTACACTGGCACTGTTGAACCTGGATAATCAATTGGAGGTGTCACTGCAGGTGCCATTCCTCAAGAGCAAGAGCAGAGGAGACATTTCCCGCAGTGTGGGAGGTGATTGGGGATCCTGCAAGATGCTGCAGGGACTTGAGACACTAGACAGGCCTGCTGTTTGAAGCTCCCTGTTCCTTTTTTTGTTGTTAAGCAGCTGCATTTATTCTAGGTAGCTGCTGACTACCTGCATGGGGGTGTGTGTGTTTTTCCAGTAGCTGTGGTTCCCCAACCCCAGCATGCATCAGTCTTAGGTAGTCAGCTTGAAAAAAACAGATTTCTCTGGCACAATTCCAGCATTTCTGACATATAACGTCTTCAGTGAGGCCCACGAATTTCTGTTTGTTGCCAATTTGTAGGTGGTGCTGTTTCTGCTAGCCTGGGAACCCCACCTAGAGAAACGGTTAACTAGAGTTTTTCTCCCCTCAGGCAGAGAAGCACAACATCAAAAATTCATAAAATCCATCAGACAACTCAAGTCCATCTTCTGATATTTCTCCCTCCTCTATAACAGTATTTTTTCAGGGAAATAAGAAATATATTTTTTTAAAATGCTTTATTTATTTATTTATTTATTTGCAAGCAGAGAGAGATAGAGAGACAGAGAGAGAATGGGTGCCTCTAGCCACCACAAACAAACTCCAGATTTACATATCAATTTGTGCATCTGGCCTTAAGTGGGTACTGGGGAATTGAACTCTGATGGTTAGGTTTTGCAGGCAAGCACCTTAACCACTGAGCAATCTCTCCAGCCCAGGAAATATTTTATTTATTTACTTGCAAGGACAGAGAGAGAGAGAGAGAGAGAGAGAGAGAGAGAGAGAGAGAGAGAATGAATATGAGTGTGCCCGGTCCTCCAGCCCTTGCAAACAAACTGCAGATGCATGTGCCACTTTGTGCATCTGGCTTTACGTGGGTGCTGGGGAATTGAACCACGGCAGTTAGGTTTTACAAGCAAGTGCCTTAACCACTGAGGCATCTCTCCAGCCCAAGAAATAATTTTTATTCTACTGGTTGCTTTCTCTGTAAGTGGAAGAAACGTATATGTATGTACATATTCAAGAGCTTCTAAGAGCTACAGGATCAGGTTGAGACATATAAAACGGTTCTGAAACAAAGACTTCTGTTTTTAAGACTGATTTTTAGTGTTGACAGAGTGTCACACCCCACTTCTCCCACTCAGAGGACTTCTCCATCACTTGCTTCCCTCTCCACCCTTCCCATCAATTCTTTAGGTCTGCATAAGACACCGTGGAACTAAGCTTAAGGCAATTAACTTCTCACTGAAGTACCTTTCCTTTTTTTCCTTTTTTTTTTGATAGTGTTTCATGTAGCCCAGGCTGGCCTTAAAGTTATTATGTAGCCAAGGATGACCTTGAACTTCTTGATCTCTCTTACAGCTGGAATTTCAAGTGTACACAAGTGGTGCTGGGGATCGAATCCCAGGCTTCATGTGCACTAGGCAAGCACACTGCCAACTAAGCTACATCACCAACCCTGAAGTATCTCCATGGAGAACTTGGGGCTTGGGAGATGGCTCAGTGGAAAAAGCGTGTGCTGTGCAAGCGTGGGGACTAAAGTTCAAATCCCCAGCTCCCACTTAAAGCTTAAACTGGGTAACTGGATTAGCTGAATTGGTGACTCTGGGTTCAAGTGAGGAACATTGATTTAGCAAATAAGGTGGTACACTGTCAAGTAAGACACCAACGTCAACCTCTGGTCTCCACAGGAGTGCACAGACAGGCACATGTTTACCCACGTACTCATGCATGCACCACACACACATACTAATGCAAAAAATATACTTTTGAGCTCCATCTTCCCCAGCATTAAGAATCTTTGGTGACTGTGGCCCTGGCTCAGTAGAAAACGCTTTCAGCAGCCACTCAAGCCTAAGTACCTGAGTTCTGTTCTCCCCAGTCCTTAGGTAAAAAGCCAGAAGCATGGTGGCGTTCTGTGACCCCAGCATGCTGACAGTGAGGCTGGAGATGGAGATATGAGAACGTCAGAAAGGAGAAAACATAGCAAAGAACAACAGCAAAGTGAGATCAGAGAGAGAAACCCTGCCTCCAACGAGGTGGAAAGTGAGAGCCGACCCAAAGTAATCCACAAATACTGCGGTGCATGCCCATGTGCACATTAATAAAAATAAAAGACTATTTGGGTTTGGGAAATCAAACCCAAGGGAGAATCAAACAAGGGAAAACCTTGGGCCCTATTCTCTAGAGTTTATAACTCGTAGTTTGGGGTTCATGATTTTACTTAAGAGAACACTATTTTGTCATAATCCAGAAAATAGAGACCATAGTGGGTGTGGTGGTTTATACCAGTAATCCCAGTGCTTGGGAGGCTGAAGCAGGAGGATCAGGATTGCACAGAGTTCAAGGCCAGCCTGGGCTATATAGTGAAGTCCAGGCTGGCCCGGCTACATAGTGAGACTCTATAAGAAAAAAACAAACGAACAAACATACAAACAAAAACCAAACCCACAAAAGTGAACAGGTTACACTGCATTGTCAAGTGAAAGGGCCTGTTGCTACCTGACTGGGGAAAGGTTTGCCAGGTCAGACAGGAAAAACGATCCATCATTGAATCAGCTCTATTTTTGTGATTTCTGTGTATATTTATTTCAGTTGGCATACAGAGGTTTAGGTATCATTCATTCTGGCATTTTCAAGTAGCCAAAATGACCACTGACAGGTGTGTGGATAATGAAAATGTGCTATATATGGGCTGGAGAGATGGCTCAGTGGTTAAGGCACTTGCCTCCAGTGCCTAAGGCCCTGGGTTCAATTCCCCAGGACCCACATAAGCCAGACCCACAAGGTGGTGGACCTGGTGCTCTCTCTCTCTCTTTCTCTCTCTGTATCTCTCTGCTTGAAAATTAATAAATAAAAAAAAAGAAAATGTGCTATATATACACAACGGAGTTCTGTGCAGCAGTAAGAAAAAAAATGAAATTGGCAAGAAAATATAGAATTTAAAAATTAAAAATTGAGAAGGAATCATATTAAGTGAAGTGATGCAAACTCAGAAAGATCAAAACTACTTGCTCTCTCGAATTTGTGAGTCAGCATGTAATATCTTTTTATTTAAAAATAAAAAGATGTTTTGTTATTATTGAGGTTTAAGTTTGCAGCCCAATTCATAGGATGGTACAGATGCCCTTGGCCCTGACATGTACATAGCCTTCCCATTGTTGATACTTCCTCAGCAGGATGGTGTAGATGTTATAATTGATAAACCCGAGCTGGCAGCATTGTCGCCGGAAGTCCACTGTTCACTGTCACTGTCGTTCATTCGAGGAGTGGGAGGAGGTGTCTACCACTGAAGAATCATGGGGAACATTTTCACTGTCCTAAACAAAAATCCCTTGTGACCCATCTTTTTATCCCTCCTCATCCCTAGCCCCACAATCAATGATCTTACTGTCTCCCTGGTTTTGTCCTTTCTTGGATGTGACATAGGTCCCAGTATGGGGCTTAGTCAGATTCTCTTAGCTCTTTAAACTTCAAGTCGAATATTCACTTCCTCTCATGAGCGGGAGCTGGAAGCATCCTTTCAGCCTGGCTAAAATCTGGAGCTGTAACAAGCTTGGCTCCTTTCTCTCTCCTGTGTCGCCCTTCTTCTCAAGGTCAGTGACACATTGTTAGATCACACCAGCACTAGGTCTCCTTTCTGCTCCCTGGGCATCTGGAAAGTTATCCACAGAAGTTGGTCCTTCTCTCAGAACTACATTTCTTCCTTGTTTTCATGGCCTTGAGTGATGGTATTGAAGTTGATTCAAAGAGCCATGAACATCTGCCAATGTATCCAGAGGTGGCTTTCAGGGAACAAACGATTCCAAGCTGCCAGGGTCTTGGGCTGTCTCCCAAAATCAAACCCTTTCTAATGATTGATTTCCCTCCCCCCTGTTTTTTACTTTGTGGAAGGAAGAAGTTATTGCTTAACAAATATCATTAAGTATTTACCACATGCCAGATATTGCGATGTTTTAAAACATTAGACGCCAAAGCTTTAGTGCTTGTTTGTCCATCCAGTGGGCTGGGAACCCTCGCAGGAGACTGGCCCAGATTCTAAATATTCAAAGGCAACTCTGATGATCGATGGAATTAGAGAGTCACCAGGTAAAACCTGTGTTTCTCATCCTGGTGCTGGGAATTGTTTGACTGAACGAATTGTAATGTAGACCCTGAAGACTTGCTGTATCTCAGCTGAAAGGCTATAACATTCAAAATTCATATTTTTAATCAGATAGTCCCACCCAGCCTCCGTAAATCAAGCAAGAAGCATGGAAGTGTTCTCTGAAGCAAGGTGCACTTGCGAATTTTGAGACTTCATAAGAGGGCAGCTATTGCACTTAGTTGTGATATGGTGGTTTAGCTGTTTTTTAAAAATAATTTTATTCACTTGAAAGGTGAGAGAGACAGAGAGAATGAGAACATGGGCATGCCAGGGCGGCTTCCTGCCATTGCAAACTACCTCCAGATACATGTGCCACCTGGTGCATCTGACTACATACATACTGGGGAATCGAACCCTGGTCCTCAGGCCTTGCAAATAAGTACCTTTAACTGCTGAGCCATCTCCCAGGGCTTAGCTTTTGATTTTTGATACCGAGCACATTTCACAATCTTCCTTAACCTCTCTGGTTATGTATGCACTTCCATATCTGACCCCAACTCCTGCTCCCTGGCCCTTCTGTCCAAGAGGATTTCGTTGACCTGTTTCTAAACTGAAAAGAGGCCAGGCTAGGGAAAGCGCCTCTTCTGTCTCATCAGCCCAGGAGTTCTGGAATTCTTCGCAGGAGACTCCATTAGGAAACCCAGCAGGATGTCAAGAAATAGCTAGACATGAACTGGTTCCAGATAGTGGATGCCTGCTCACAATGTTATTCAGAACCTTGACAATAATTATCGTGGTCAGCATGCTGACTCCAACTGCTTTTCTTTGTTTCAAACTTACTTGGGTGAAAATATACCAAAAGTATTCCTGACAAGAACATTCAGAAGCTTATGGCCATTTGGGGTTGGTGAGCTCAATTCTATGGGACCCATGGCTTGTGCCCCAGTTGTATGCAGTTTGTGACCCCCCTGGCTTACCAGTGACGCCACCACTGTGAGCCCTTTGGTCAATCTTGGTCATCGGTTTCCCCCTGACGAACATGGTTCTCCGTCCATCCCACAAGAGGGCTGCATGGGAGAGGGCAGTGAGGAGTGAATTTTGCATTCTGTCCAATGAGCTGGAGCTGGCCTCTGGTTTTCCTGCTGGGTGACTCTGGGCATATTAATTAATTTCCCTGAATCAGTTCGCCCATCTACAGATGGGAAGGTGCAATCCAATTTTATGGGGTTTAGAGCACATCTTAGCCTGTTGTTCATGTCCAGTCTCTTGCCTTGGGAACTTTCTTAAGGAAAAGTTTTCCATTTTCTTCTGGTCAAATAATGTCCCCTCCTCTAACAGCTTCTGCCTCAATTGTGCAGTCACTCTCTTGGGATGATTCCTGGGTCTTTAGCTCTCTCTGTCCTTTCTGGGTTTGTTTCGTGTTCACATTAGCACTTCTTTTTTTAAAATATTTTATTTATTTATTTTCTAGGAGAGAGAGAGAGAGAGAGAGAGAGCACACCAGGGCCACCACCTTGTGGGTCTGGTTTATGTGGGTCCTGGGGAATTGAACCCGGGGCCTTAGGCACTGGAGACAAGTGCCTTATCCACTGAGCCCTAGCTACTTCTTTTGAACAAACCTCTCTCACCCTATGACTTGCCCAAGCTTTCAGTTCACCCATTGCTCCAGGGTAGTTTGTTCAACTTTGCCCCACTTTGGGAACATTTCAGACCTGCTTTATTCCAACTCCCAGAAGCCTATTCCTTTGTGCTCCATGGAAGAGTAGAGCTGATGGACCAACCCCAGCCTATAACTCCCTGGGCTTATTCATTTCTCTAGCTTCTCTGAGATTTCTCACTGTGGAAAAACAAGCCCACCCACCGCCTCCTCCCTGAACGATCTGTCTGAATAACATTACTACAGCTCTATTTTATAAAAGCATCCTGTCATGCGGTGACAATTACAGAGATGTTTTTCATCCGTAGGAGAGTCATTCTAAGAATCATCTTGGCATTTCACCTCCCAGTTCCTAATTTCCCTACCCTCTTTGCTTCCATTTCTTGCACAAGGATTCTTCTCTCTACTGCCCACACTTGAGTGTCGGACGGGCTCTCCGCTGATAGAATTTCATCCCCTGTGCCCATCAGCCAGGCCCACAGGCCTCGGCATCCAGGCCAGCGTCTGGTTGTGGCTAGTGGGGGTGGGGAACCCTGGTGAAGGAAGGAGGGTCTCACTCCTCTTGGACTAAGCAAACATCCTGCACTGGACTTCCTTGGAGGGAATTCCTGGGTGATTTTATTCTGCCTTTTCTCTGTAATTCTGTATTCCCCAGAGACTGAGCGACAGCAGCTGGGCCAGAGACCACAGATGTTTGACTGGGTCTCACAAGACCATTTGAATATCGTCTTTAACTTGCTCAGCTCCCCACCAGGCTGAGGGGTCCTTCCCCTTTGAACTCTGCCTTTTAGTTTGTGCACTGCATACACCCACCGAGCCTTGCAAACTGTTTCTAGTTTTCCTTTTGCACTTAACGAAGGTTAAATTTGTGCTCTTTGCAAGGCACCCTTCGAGTTAATACCCGAAGTCCTGTCTTTTTCTGAATTGCAGGCTGTCTGCACAGAAGCACGTCTCCTTGCCCAGGACTGCCAGTCACCTGGAAGGAAGGAAAGGAGAAAGGATGGGAGGAGCAGACTGTCGTCTGCCCACAGTCCTCCTCCCCATACTGAACCTCTTTCTCTTTCTCTCCCTCTCCCCCTCTCTCTCCTTCCCTCCCTTCTCTCCAGCCAGCGATTTATGGTCTCCACTTAGCTCCTTTCACACTGCACATAATAAAGGGGCTGTCACTTTGAGTGCTTTCTGTGTTGACTTGCTATTCTCCATTGGCCAGTCCCCTGGACCAAAGAGCCAAGTGAATACTCAGTTTAATGAGCAGGAATGATTTTAGACCCTTTTAACCCAGATAAAGTAGAAGGCAGGAGCCACCTGGGGTTTGGAACAGAAGTATTCCATCCGGCCGGTTTTCCTAGGGTTCTCCTTTCTCTTTCCTCTCCTGAGGTCAGTGCTCCTCTGCAGACCATCATGACAGCACTTCCCAGGACCTCCCAGTTAGTTACACAGCTTGTAGATACCACCAAATTCAGGGTCAAGGACAGGACCCGATCTGGATCTGAGTGGGGTGTTTAGGACGTTGATCCATGCAGCCACAGTGTGATTGGGTTTGGGTTTTGTGCCTTTCTGGGGAATTTGCGTACAGGCCTTTCAGGGAAGTGCTCGCTAGTGCCTCTCCCTTGTTCCAAGTCATCCCAGCCTCTTCTCGGAACCACCTCCTCCTCTTCCCTGAGCAAGGATCTTTTCCATCCAGAATTCTTTGGCTCTGACTTCTATTTGGCTTTCATCCCTCCATTGGCTTCCAGGGAAGGACATGGCAGCCGTGCAGAGGACCCTGATGGCTCTAGGCAGTGTTGCAGTCACCAGGGATGATGGCTGCTACCGAGGAGAGCCATCCTGGTTTCATAGGTAAGTCTCTCCCCCGCCCCCAGAATCAGAGAGGTAAGGTCTGACAGCCTGGAGCTTCCCAGGGTCTGTTTGTACACAAAGACATAGATAACCCCCGTGTTCCTGGCCCACAAATGAGTCCTGCAGAGCCAGGAGATGCAACCATTCCAGCCAACATTCCTTCAGGACAGAAGTGGGGGGGCTTAATAACTGGCTTCCTGGATCCCCTCTTTAGGACTGTCAGCTTCCTTTCCTGTTTCTAATTTTCCTTTCATACTTAATGAAGGTTAAATATGACCTGTTTGCAAGACACTGCCCCAGTTAATGCTCATAGACCTGGCTCCCTCTTTGACTTTCAGAAGGGTCCTGATCCAGATGATAAACTGTATGATTATTTCAGTTTACTAAAGGGCCTTTTAGAGCCTTTTCCTTAAGTAATAATTTTTGGCAGTGACGGTGACAACACAGAAATTCAAATGGATAACTTAGAAGTAGATGAAAAGAATACTTCAGATATTTAGTAATTCATGTCCTTGGTCCCCTTTTGTTATCCTTGAGAGTTATATAAAAGAGTCTGTTTGTGTTCTTTAAATGACCTTGGCCTGGAAACCTCTTAGATATTGACCCATTGAAACCTTGGCTTTAGTCCCAGAATTATTAATGATTCACCTTGATTTGTATGGCTGTAAATCCAAAATTATTTACTATCTGACTCTTTGTCAAAATCTGGCAGCCTCTGATCAAGATAAATTCCCACTTCTAAACTCCTAAGTTCCTTCCTGGGTTCCAGAAGAGAAATTAATACTTGACTCTATATAGAAAGGGTGAGATGAGACTCACAGAATGCTTTGTAAGAATAGGCTCATGGTGGGCCACAGCTCAATGTAGACCACAGTGGAATAGGGTCACAGGTCAGGGCGGAGCCTGCCATTGTGCTTGATAGACTCAGGCATATACATAGAATATAAACACATACACACACACACACACATATGCATGTATATGTATATCCTGTACATACATCTATAAATCATACATATATCATATAGATTGAAAAGGACTTGAAAACTGTCACATGACCTAATTCCATTTCATTCTTCCTGTCCAGGAAAGCCCAGCAGAATCGGAGAGGATTTTCAGAGGAACAGCTTCGCCAGGGACAGAACGTAATAGGTCTGCAGATGGGCAGTAATAAGGGTGCCTCCCAGGCGGGCATGACAGGTTATGGGATGCCCAGGCAGATCATGTAAGATGCCGTATCCTGTCCCCTGGTAGAGGGGACCAGCGTCCTGAACCACTGTCCATAACAAAGGGTTAGGTAGATGCCTCACCTCCTCTTTCTCAAAGCCTTCCGCCCCTGGTGTTTGCAAGTAAGTGCTATGTTTCTGCTGAGAATCCACGCTGCCTATTGCTCTTACCTTCTGTTCATTTAGAACTATGCAAAGACTCTGTGCCCTCTTCCTCTCCTTCTGTGCCCTAAGGCCTCCACTTATTTATTTATTTATTTGCCAAAAAAATTTCTCTTTTCAATTTACAGAACACACCTAATAAACAAATTAGTCTTGTGTCTTAAAGTGTAAAGTTGATTCTTTGTCAGGGATTTTATAGACTGGGCTGGTTCCTCTTTATTCAAGAAGTAGGTTAGATGAAATAAAGCTTAAACTTAATTTAACTTAATTAATTTAATGTAGCAACGAGGAAGGTGTTGCATGGTTATATTGCTAATCTGGGCAGCTTAAATAGAAAATTTGGAAATAGTTTTTCCCATTAGAGAGCATCATGATGTAAGGTTAAGAATAAGATCTTTGACACACACACATATGTCTTCGAGCACCTGCTTTGTTTTATAATGTTAAGACCCTGTGCTCAAGACCAATCACCAATTCTAAAGAGTTCTTGGCTAGATGCCCAAGAACTATCTGGTGGATGAGTGGATAGATGGTTTTATTGAATATAAGAGGATCTTGACTACATGAGCAGTTTTCACTATTCTAGCACATTCCTTTTCATGGATCAGCCAGATCTTGGATCTGGTGCTGATATTTGTATATCATCAGTCAGGGATGATACACTATTTAATTTGCTCTTTTAAAGTCACTTACAGGGTTTACCCCCTAAAATTCTGGAATATTTCCCAAGAGATCTGCCTACTATGGATGGGTTTTCAACATTTTCTTCATTAAAAGAAACATTGAAACAGCAAATAAGTCTGGATACTGTCAATTCATCTTACTCTTTACTTAAAAAAAAAACAAAAAAGTGAAAATTGGTGCATTTACTAAGAAAAATAAAGTCATTTTATTAATACAATGAATCCCTAATGAACAAGAAAGGGTGAGATAAATGAACTATAGACATTACAATGTATATTTGGGATTTTCAGATTATGTTATTCAAACGCCTCTGCTCTCCAAGAGGTTTCTAAGTGGTCCTTCAGGGACCTTTGTGACCTTGTGATAACCACTGGTGAATTGTCCATGATGTCACCTAAACATGCCAGCTGAATTCTTTCCTCCAACCTTACCTTGGAGTTGCTACAAAAGTAAGGAGGGAAGGTGATGGACCCCCAAAGTGAAATAAGCCTTGGAGGGAACACCCAGAGAGGAGATGGTTGGGTGGCTGTATGGGTTTGGGGACTGGAAGCCTGGGAAATAGCTTCCATTGGGAAGGAACAGTTTGAAAGAGATTTCTTTTCTTCTTCCCTTAATTTGTCTTTGTGGTCAAAGTAACAGATGACCTCAGAGAAAGTGCTCACTGAGGCGGCTGAAGGCCCCTGAGGGGTAAAAACACTGCCATGTTCAGAGAGAAGAATCATAGAATTAGCCTGGTAAACAGACTAAAAGCGTCAAGAGAGAATGTTGACAACATGAAGCAATAATCCATTATGAAGAAAAAAAATGTAAACTGGAGATATGGAACATTAACAAAAATGAAATGAATAAAATAAGGGTTAGTAGCAGAATGAATGGGAAGAATAAATTAGTAAATTAGAATACCAAGAAAAGGTACTCTATTTAAAAAAACAGGCACAAATACAAAAGCAATGTTAAAAATAGGAGCCAATAACAATATAATTGGAATGCCAGAAAGAAAAAAGTAATTAGGGAGAATATTTTGAAGAAAGAAAATGGAAGCTTTATAAAAATTAAAGGAAACAAAACCAAAAATAAGACAAGAACTGTTTAAGGGGTTGGAGAGATGGCTTGGTAGCTAACAATGCTGGTTGGCAAAGCCTGTTTGCTGGTCCTGGATCAATTCCTCAGCATCTACAGAAAGTCAGATGCACAAAGTAGTACATGTATCCAGAGTTCATTTGCAGTGGCAAGAGATCCTGTCATGTCCATATTCTCTCTCTCTCTCTCTCTCTCTCTCTCTCTCTCTCTCATTATCAAATAAACATATTTTTTAAAAGAACTTTTTTTAAAGAATTAATCAATGCCGAAAGGAAAAAAAAAACAACTACAAGTCCTTAGTTGGAAAATTACAATAAAATGTATAATCACTGAAAGCAAATAGAAAACTCTCAAAGCTTATGTTGCAGTTACCTTCTCAGTGCTGGAAAAAAAAAAACCCAAAACACCCAATCAGAGGCAGTTTATGGGAGGAAGGGTTTAATTCAGGCTTACAGATTCCAAGGGAAGCTCCATCATGGCAGAAGAAACTGGCTCACTTGATCATCCACCCACAGCAGAGACAGCAGCCAGCACCAGCCAGCACGAGCTGACTCTGAACACACACCTAAGACTGGGCTCCTGATCTTCCCCCAGTGAGACACCCCTTCTAGCCTGCTGGAGACTAAGTAGGAAGCTTGATCAAAAGTACCTGAAGCTATGAAGCTCTTTACATCCAAACCACCACATTAACGTTGGAGGCCTCAACAGTAACCCTGAGCATATTATCATATTTTCAAGGTCTAAAACAAAACACTAAATTTCCTATCTGGCTAATTAATTTTTAAGCTCAAGAGTGAAACAAATATGAATAGAGACCTTCTTTGATAAGGTTGTAGAATTATGTATTCCAGGAATATACTGTTTGATATGAGAAGGATAGATAAATGTTAGCAAGTTTTATTCTTGCTCAAGTACAAATAAAAAAAGTAAGAGAAAAGTAGCAAGGCAGAACTGAAATTCTAGAAAAAACAATATGGAAGACGTAGCATAAGTGAAGGAAGGTAGAGATAAGGTGAGCATTCTAAGACTATTGTCTTGGTTAGAAGAAGAAGAGACTTAAGAAATTGTTTGGAAAATATGAATGCACCGAATCTACCTCACTTTGTGAAGATAAACTGGCATCGATTTCCAAACTGGACAAGGACCAGAAAGCTACAGATAGTTCTCACTTGTGAACACAGATATGAAAACCCCCAAAGAAGGGAATGGCTTGGAGGAAGAGGTGGCAGAAAGATCCAACTTCCAGACACAAAATGGTGCACACCTTTGATCCCAGCACTCGGGAGGCAGAGGTAGGAGGATGGCTGTGAGTTCAAGGCCAGCCTGGGACTACAGAGTGAATTCCAGGTCAGCCTGGGCTAGAATGAGACCCTACCTTGGAAAAAAAAACAGTATTGAATTAATTATAACCTAAACTTTAAAATAAATATCTCTGAGTCCATACAGATATAAACAAATGACTAAAGTAAAAGGAGAGGTAAGAGCAATTAACCAACTCCAAAAATATATTTTTAAATGACCTCCACTTTCTCTGTGCTAGTTTCTCTTCCTCCTTGCTGTAAAACTTGAACTTGTTTTTTCGTTTCTTTGTTCATTTGTTTTTCAAGGTTTCAAGGTAGTGTCTTGTTCTACCCCAGGCTGACCTGGAATTTACTCTGTAGTCTCAGGCTGGCCTTGAACTCATAGAAATCCTCCTACCTCTGCCTCCCAAGTGCTGGGATTAAAAGTGTGTACCACTATGCCCGGTTTTATACTTGTTTTTTTAAAGGCTTAGGGGAATTATTTATTCCAAGCCTTGACTTTAATTTATAACACTAGTGACAGGTGAAATGATTTACAGGCCATCATTTAAGTAATTGATTTGTTTGTTTTTTGTTTTTGTTTTTTCAAGGTAGGGTCTCACTGCAGCCCATGAATTCACAGGTGATCCTCCTGACCTCTGCCTCCTGAGTGCTGGGATTCAATGTGTGCATCACTATACTCGGCTTTTAATTGATTTTTCGGAGTAGATTTAAAAAAATCTTTATTATCAATAGTTAGATACATTGTATGAGCAAATCTTATGATGCTTTAGTTTTTCTGTGTTCTCACTTGAACACAGAAAAACTAAACCATTATAATATATATACATATATATAAATTATATATGAAAGTGTGAAAAAGAATGACACCTAAATCTCTTTATACCAACTAAATAAATAATAATACTGAAAACTCTGCTGAATGAGTATAGGCCACAAGGTGCTAAAGATATGAAACTGACCAGAAAAACATCTCTGTTAGTCACTAATCTATTTAAGGAATTAAACGACAAGTGGATGGAATAGATTTATAGTCCACTTGAGTAAACAGAACATACACAGCAGTTCCTTATGGTATTCATTGCCCGCTGAAAGACCAAATGAGTGTGAAAGCAATGTTTCTTTGCATTTTTGTTTTCGTTCGCTCATGCAGCCCATGCTGGCTTCTAACCTGCTCTGGAGCTGAAGCTGACCTTGAACCCAGAACAGCTTGATCCTTCTGACTTCACCTCACCAGGGCTGGGATCCAGGCACGCACCACCACAGCTGCCAAGTGCCTTGTTTTGCAGTGCTGATGATAGAACCCAGGCAAGCATTCTACCAACATCTCTAGCCCAAGTTGATTTTTTCAAGTCTAGATTTTATCAACATTTGTGGCAAAAACCTAGTTGGAGCTCAGCTTGATATAGAACATCAAGCCACAGTTCTCTGCTTCATAAATTCCCTTCTCAACTCAGAGGCCACCATCAAGGCACCTGTAGATCATAGAAACAGAAACATTTGTTTATTGTTAGTAAGATGCAGTGGGATTACCTGACCCATTTCTAGTTTTCTGCTGAGATTTCTTCATCTTTCTAGATGAATGAAGAAAAAGTCAATCACCATGCTGATAAACAAGGCTCAGGTTTTCTACTCTCCCATTATACCTCCCATTAACTGGTACCAAAGATACCTTTTTTAAAAAACATCTTTATCATCAATAATTAGATACATTGTATGAGAAAATCTTGTGGTTGTACCCCCATTTCCCTCCTCCCTGCCCCCAACCCACTGGGGGCCCTCCTTGGTGGGCATACTGAATCAGTCTGTGGGGTAGGGGTTGTGAATTACACAGGAGGTATGGCAACAGGAATAAAAAAGTTCACTCTTGGTGGTTAAGGCACTTGCCTGCCAAGTCTAATGATTGGGTTTGATCCCCCAGTGCCCACATAAGCCAGATGCACAGGGTTGTGCATGGATCTGGAGTTTGTGGTGACTGAAGGCCCTAGTGTGCCCATTCTCTCTTTCTGAATTTCTCTATCTCTCTACTTGCAAATATATATATATATACATATATATGATATATATGTATATATATATATGCTCACTCTTATTAAAGTCTTCTTTCTGTTTGCAGGAATTTCATCACCTTAGTTGCCATTTACAAAAAGCTGTCATGGCACAGAAGATTTTATCAGCCAGATGTGGTGGCACATGCCTTTAATTTCAGCAAGAGGCAGAGGTAGGAGGATCTCTCTTGAGATCACATAGTGAATTCCAGGTCAGCCTGAGCTAGAGTGAGACCCTACCTCAAAAAACAACAAAAAAATAGTGCTATTATTAATAAATGTAATTGTCATGACCTCAAATTGGCAAAACTATTCATTAAAATTGAAAGGATTCCATTACCTTTGGATCTTTCGTTGCTATGGTAACTGTAAATCATAGAGTTTAAGTTTTAAATTATGGTGGCACTTTTGCTGGAAATGAGCACATTACTCTTGTGTTTTCAATGTCCCCTTCCATGGAACATTTTGAAGGCTAATTTTCCATAGTTAAGAAGGCCAAGGCCACATTCTAATGGGATGTAGGGCCATCTTTCAGGTGAGCTTTACTCACACTGTGCATGTGATGAACAAGGCTTAAGGCCACTGCAACCCCCAGATAAAATGCTTTGCTCCCAAGCACCAGGAATCGCTTCACAAGGAAGATGCCAGAACCAGTTCACATGATGGGTGCCAGTCCTTGACTCTCTCACCCGTTCAGTTCCAAACATGGATAGTTTGATTTGACTTCAAAGTATATTCAAGTCAGTTTTCATTATTATTATTTTTTTGTGTGTGTGACATAGCTCAGGCTGAACTTAAATCCTGTTTCCCCCTTCCTCTCTCTCCCAAGTGCTGGGATAAGAGGCCTACATCACCTTATCCGGTCAATCCTTGTTTTTGCAATGCTAGGGATTAAATCCAACGCTTTAAGAATGCCATGGTGGGGGAGAACTGCCAGAGACATCACCCTTTTCAGTAACAACATACAAAGGGGGTGTGGAACCGGGTTGACTCCTATGCTATCCATAACCAGACTGCCCACGGAGGAGGATACCCAGCTGACTGGAGACAGGGAATAGGGAAATCAGGGAATTGGGGACACCAACATATTATTTGCTCATTCAATGTATCTAATTATAGATAACAAATAAATAAATAAAAACAGGTATCATAAAAAATAATGCTAAATAAGTGTTCAACTACTGCGCTACATCCCCAGCCTCACCCCCCCACACTTTTCTCTTAATTTTTTATTTAAAAAAAAAGTCTCCCTCAGTTGCCCAGGGTGACCTTGAACTTTCTCTGTAGTCTAGGAAGATCTGTTATTTCCTGAGGATAGAAGCCTGGGCACCAGACCCAGGTTTGTCCACTTAAAAAAAAATCTTTCTTTTCTCCCTCAATTTATAGACTTACTTTCCTATTTGCATACTAGTGTACTTTCTAATCATAAATGGGATTATGATTACGGGAGGTAACCTACATGATGGTCATTATGGAAACCCTGAGTGACCTCAGCAAAACCCTTCTTTGTCCACCAGAGGGCCAGTTCACTGGAAACCATTGAAGCCTCCAGTGTTCAGCTTTTCTCTATGTGAGGCGAACATGCTTTTAGTTGTAGACATGGGAATTTTCATGTCAAAATGGGTGCCAATATGTATACCCAACAAACAAAAGAAAGATAATTAAATATTGCTTTAACTTTCTTTGGTATATGCTTAACTCAAGTTGCCTTGTATTACAGTAAGTAGTTGTGACATAGTCCTGAATAGACGGGTCTCAGAGACTGTGATGGTAAGAATGTAAATTGCCCCCATTCATAGTCTGTGTGTGATTAAGCCTCATATTCAAGTCCAAGCTGGTGCAGCTTTTGGAAGGTGGAGCCCTGCTGGAAGAGGTGTGTTACTGGAGGCAGGCCTTGGGGTACGTTTTAATCAGCCACACACCCTGGGATGACCTTCCAACCCAGACACAGTTATGGGAGGAAGGGATTTATTGAAGTTACAGATCCAGGGGAAGTTCCATAATGGTAAAAGAGGCTAGAACCCTTTAACAGGTCCAAAGAGAGAGAGAGAGAGAGAGAGAGAGAGAGAGAGAGAGAGAGAGAGAGAGAGAGAGAGAGAGAGAGAGAGAGAGAGAGAGAGAGAGAGAGAGAGAGAGAGGCCATCATCACTAATACCATACACAAACACACACACACACACACACACACACACACACACACACACACACCACCAGCAAACAGGCTGGGGAGGGGGAAGGAAGAGAGATTTCTTTCCTCTGGAGCTCCTCCTGAGAAGGCTACCCACTCTGAAGAAAGGGCTCACTCTGGAGGATGGTCCTCCTACTTTAGTTAATCCTTCTTGTAAACAACCTCAGAGACCCACCCAAGACAATGTGGGTTACCAAACAGTTCAAGTTGACAACAAAATTTAACCATCACAGGGTATTATAGCCCAGCCCTGCTTGCCACACTCAGCTTACTCTCTACTTCCTCCATGCTGGTGTGGAGCTGTCTGCTCCTGCCATGCTTTTCCCACTGTGATGAAACATTCCCTCCAAACTATAAACTGAAATAAACCCTTTCCTTCTTTAAGGTGCTTCTGGTTGCGTGGTTTTGTCTCTGTAATGAGAAGGTAACTGCTACAGAGACAGTTCTCGGAAAGCAGACACTGACTCAAATGCTGGCTTGCAACCATCATCTACTACTTTATTAATGACACAGGTCTTCAAGTGTAGCGTGCTTTATTTGTGGGGCAATAACTATAACTTTAAGGCATTTGTGGGTGGTTCGAATGCAATGCCTCCCATAGGCTCATGTGTTTGAATGCTTAATCCCCAGATTTTGGTGTTACTCTGAAAGGTTGAGGAACCTTTTGGAGGTGGAGCCTTGATGAAGGAAGTGTGCCACTGGGGGTGGGCTTTCAGGTTATATGGCGGGCATGTATTGTTCTCTTTCCCTTTCTCTCTTTCCCTGCTGATATGCAGATATGAGGCAGGCTTCTTTCTGGAGCCTGCCATATCTTCCATGCTGTGATGGACTCTTCTGGAACTGTAAGCTGCACTAAATCGTTTTGCTTCCATAGTTTGCTTCTGGTCAGGTTGTCCCAGCAACGAGACAGTAACTGGTAGAGCCAGTATGATAGTTTTCCCTTTTAAAACAAAATTCCAGCCAGGCGTAATCCCAGCACTCGGGAGGCAGAGGTAGGAGGATCACCATGAGTTCAAGGCCACCCTGAGACTACATAGTGAATTCCAGGTCAGCCTGGGCTAGAGTAAGACCCTACCTCGAAAAATGAACCCCCCCCAAAAAAACAAAAACAAAACTCCAAATCGAATTTGTTGTTCCTTAATAAATTTTATTAAATATTCTCATAATTCAGGGAATATAAAAGACTTTTTAATTCCATCTTCTAACAGGTGCTCATCTATAGTTCACAGGCTACATGTGGTTAAGGATAATTATGCAATTTATTTAAGACCATATAAGGATTGTTTCACATTTCTTAAAATAATTTTATTTGTTTATTTGTAAACAGAGAGAAAGAAAAGAGAGAGAGAGAGAGAGAGAATGGGCACACCAGGGCCTCTTGCCACTGCAAGCAAACTTCAGACTCGTGCACCACTTTGTGCAGTTGGCTTTACATGGGTGCTGGGGAATTGAACCCAGGCCATCAGGCTTTGCAAGAAAGTGCCTTTAACCACTGAGCCATCTCTCCAGCCCTTGAATTTTTTAATAACCTGCTTATACAGCTCATGAACATGAACTTTGTAGATAACAATGTCGTGTCACAGTGTCCATAGATTGGTCATAACTGCTTGGGTTAACCAATATCCTAATTTGTCTGTCCTCACATATTAGGATGTTTGGATTATTATTGTTGCTGTTTTCAATATTCCACTTGACCATTTTAGGCAAGAGAGCATAAATGAAATGTGGTTAACTGATTCATCACTCAACAGAGCCAGAGCTCTTATGGTTCTGCATCTACAATATATTTTAAAAATGAACATAACTTCTATAGCTTTGAGCTAACATATGCACTGCATGCTTACACCTTCTCCATTGTTATGATCTTTTTAAACATTTTATTGGCTTAGAATTATATATATTAACCCAACAATATGCTCAGTATCATAGGTTCTTAGATAAAGCCATTGAATCCATGATGACATTCCCTCATATGCATTAGTTACTCCCCCCCATGACTCTTACATTCTTTCAGCCCCCTCTTCCACAAATTTCCCTGAGTCATAGTGGGTGAGTTTAAATTTTGTATAGTTATTAGGTTTTTAAGAGTCTGTAGAAAAATTATTGTTTCTAGAATCTCACTGAAATGTTTTAGGCCAGAGAGCTTAAGTAAAATGTGGTTCATTGATTTAACACTCAGCAAAATCAGAACTCTGATGTGGCTCTGAACATATAATATATTCTCAAGATAAATATGACAACTTTTATAGCCATGGGCTAAGGTAAAGCTGTTTTGAAGGGCAAAGATAAATCTCACTATGATTCAAATGCATTTAGAGCAAATATTGTCCTACTGACCTTTATTTTAATGAAACAGATATTGAGTGGCCTTCCATAAGATAAAGTTAAAGGGCCGTCTGCTCCATATTCTCGGATCAATACTTCTTTGAGAGAACATTGTATTAGTCTTGTAATGGGATGATCTTGGCACGCAAAGATTAAAAAAAAATGACGAACTGCCCAAGAAGAAATCCTATTTCAGAACAAATTTAAGGGGGAAAAATCATCTATGGAAATTTCACTTGAGAGATAGTTTAGTCTGTTTGGGCTGTTGTAACAAAAAAACTTCAGCCTGGGTAATTTAGAAATAATAGAAATGTATATCTCTTAGGTCTTGCTGCTGAGAAGTCCAAGATCAAGGCACCAGAAGATTCCATGATTCTGTTTTCAAGATGGTGCCTTTTTGCCTTATTCTCTGGGGCCATCAAACCGTTGTCCTCACATGGTGGAAGACATGAAGGGGCTGGACAATCCCAGAGCCTATACCTCAGGATCTAACCACCTTGTAAAGGCCTCATTTTTTTTTGTTTCAAATAAATTTATTTATTTATTTGCAAGGAGAGAGAAAGAGAGGCCTTCAGCCACTGCAAATGAATTCTAGGTGCATGTGTCAGTCTGTACATCTGGCTCTACATGAGTACTGGGGAATTGGACCTCAGTTGTTAGACTTTGCAGGCAAGTACCTTAACCACTGAGCAATCGCTCCAGTTCCAAAGGCCTCTCTTTTAGTATTAACATTTTAGGTTTTTTTTTATAAGGGTGTGAGTTTTAGCATATGAATTTTACAGGGACACATACACTCATATTTATTTAGCATACACTACATGTCAGGCTTTGTAGATTCCATATGATTTATTTATGTATTTTTTTTCAAGGTAGGATTTCACCCTAGCCCAGGCTGACCTGGAATTCACTATGTAGTCTCAGGGTGGCCTCAAACTCACAGAGATCCTCCTACCTCTGTCTCCCGAGTGCTGGGATTAAAGGCATGTGGCACCACGCCAGGCTTCCATTTGATTTATTGCTTATGGCAATCCTGCGAGGTGAGTATTTACATGGTTTTCCAGATGAAGAAAGTGAAAAGTAGAGAGCTTACTGTGATGTTAAAAGGAAGACATACTTGAACTGTGAATATTATGATTCCAAAGCCTTATGAATTCTACTATGCAGTGCTGCATTCTACCTCACAAAACCAGTGCTGGGCTCTGGGAAGGAGGGGGTTACACAGTAACCCCCCAGTAAAACTGTCTGCCAGACCCAGTGCTGGGCTCTGGGATAGAAACTCAGTCCTCATAAATTCTCAAATAGCACTTGCTCTTCCTCCAGTATAAATTCACTGTGAGTAGCTTGTCCAACTGTAGCCCAGGAAAGCACAGACATATGTGCTTCCCTTGTCCAAGATGAAGGGATGGGCTTGATGCATTCCTGAGTTCAGATCAGAGCACCTTTATGTGCACAGATATCCAATACTGAACATAGCTTGGTATATATTTGAAGGTTTACTATATGGATTTTTGGATCATCATTATCCCTGCAAAACAGCATAGGTACTGTTTAAGTCTTTCCACTGAGAAATTAAAGAAAAGACTAAGGTAAGATAATTAAGGGAAAGGTTTAATCAAGGGAAAACTTAGGGTAAAATAAGTGAGACATTTTCCTTAGGCACAATATTTAATTTTGAGAAGCAAATGCCTGTAACCCTCTCATATGTAGGAAAAGAAGCAAAGACAGTCAAACTAGGTCTTTGGCAATATTGTATGAATTAATTATTAGCAGGTAGTAGAACATAGTTTTCTCTTTCATCTTATCGAGGTAGGATCTCACTCTAGCCCAGGCTGACCTGGAATTCACTATGTAGTCTCAGGCCGGCCTGGAATTCACAGAGATCCTCCTGCCTCTGCCTCCCCAGTGCTGGGATTAAACATGTGTGCCTCCACCCCAGGTTGCTAATTATTCTCAATTTCCATCATTCTTGTGTTTCTCTTAAACTAGCCTGTCATTCTTTGTAATCCTGTGGCTTTACTCTTTAGTGTAGCAGGCAGGATTGATTCCTTCATCAAGCTGGGGCCTCGGGAGATGGCTCAGTGGATATAGGCGCTTGTTTACAGAGCCTGATAGCCTGAGTCTTATGGGTTCAATTTTTGCCTTCCAAAAAAAAAAAAAAAAGTGTATCAAAGTCTAAACTCACACTGACTCAGAATGTGACCTTATTTGGAAATAAGGTCATTGCCAATGTAATTCATTAGGGAGTTCATACTAGGGCAGGGTGGTCACTTAATGCACAGAAGCTGGGCCTTAGAAGAGAAGAGACAAGAACACCAGAGCAGCAATGGCATTGAGGATAGAGGTGGGGTCTGGAGTGCCCAGTGGCAAGCCAAGGAACCCTAAATACTGCCAGCAAACCATCAGAAGCAGGAAGATGCTTTCAGAGGTTACCCTGCCATGCCTGATGTTAGACTTCTGGTCTCTGGGGCAGTTAAGTTTCTGCTGTTGGAAGTTTGTGGTCCTTTGTTATGGGAGCCCTGAGAAACTCATACAGAATACAATTCATACAAGAATACATAGTCCTGATGTGTTAGCAGGGGAACCTGGTTGGGGGTGGGGTTAGGTAATATGTTCATCTTCAGCAATGGGCAGGCTTGTTTATTTCTTCTGTAAAGGTCATAGACTCTCCAAGTTCAGTGTCGCTCTGTTGTGATATAATCCCACTGAGTAAGGAGCATCCATCTGGACCACACTGAGTCACCGCCATGAGACTTCAGGGGGAAAGGACACTAAGACAAATGAGCTGTTACCCATGCTGCTTGCTGAGCCATGACCTTCATGTCTTCAGTCACCAACCCTGAAACAGTAATGGGCTAATTTATGAGCTTGTGAAGAGGTTGAAACCAGAGGATAACACGGGAACCTTGCTTTCAAAGATCTTGAGGTTTTATTGGAGAGTGGGTAAGCATATGACAAGCTAAAATATTCAACAAACAACACGAGAGATATCCTAAAGTCATGGTTATGAATTAGTATAATTAAAACACCAAGTGCTAGGATGCACCCCAAAGGTTATAAGTTAGAAAGAGAATGTTGTGAAGTAGCTACCAGCAGAGTATGAAACATGGTTAAGATTTGGACAGCAGCGTGGAACAGAGGACCAGGGCTGGGAGAAGACTCCTCTATGTTTCAGGGCATAGTACATATACATATAGTACATACTGTCTGATACTATAATCTTCATTGCTTCCTCTCCATGGAGGGCTGTTTAAGGACAGTGATCTATTTTTTTTCATTAAAAAATATTGGCATCTGTCACAAAGTGATGTGCAATGAATGTGTAACTAGACGGATGGATGAAAACATGGATGAATATGAACTGAAAATGTGTTCTGTAGAGATGGCTCTGCAGTTAAGGTGCTTGCCTGCAAAGCCTAATGGCCCGAGTTCAATTCCCCAGTACCCATGTAAAGCCAGGTGCAAAAAGTGGTGCATGCATCTGAGTCTGTTTGCAGTGGCTGAAGACCCTGGAGTGCCCATTCTCTCTGTCTCTCTTCTATGCTTCTCTGCTTGCAAATAAATAAAATATTTTTTAAAAGACAGGAAATGCATTCTTAATGGAACTATTAGTATATGTGACAGGAGGGCACAGACAGGTGTTCTGATGTGTCACACTAGGAAAGACCTGGGTAACAGGTTAGGGCGAATATTTGTGAAGAAAGATGGTGCTGTTGGAGTCATTTTACAAAGGGTTATTTCTCAGTATTGGGCACACGGGTCAATTTCAGTGTGTGGGCAGGACCTAGATGAGGAAAAACAGTTGATGTCCTACTATTATTTCACTTTAAAAAAATTGAGATAGGGTCTCACTCTGTAGCCCAGGCTGGCCTTAAACTCATGGCAACCCTCCTTCCTCGGTCTTCCATGTGTGAGCCATAGTGCCTGGCTCTATACTGGAAGTTTTTGGAAAGATCTCTGGAAGTCCTTGGGAGACGGCTTGGTGGATAGAACACTTGTCATGCGAGCATGAGTGCCTGAGTTCAAGTCTAAAGACACCACGTATAAGCTGGAAGCTATAGTGGGCTTCTGCAATCCCAGCATGCCTATGGTAGGAATTTCCCAGAGGCACACAGACCAGCTAGCTTGGTGACCTCAGCAGTTGGCAAGAACAAGAGACCTTGCCTCAAGTGAGGTGGAAAGCAGGTCAATAGTGAAATTGTCCTCTGACCTCCACGTGGGCACCATGGCGCAGATGTAGCTGTTCACACACATGAACACACGCATACACATACGTCATATATTCACATACACAAAACAAAAATTATTTTTAAATTCATGAGATACAACACAAATAGTTAAACATCATGGTCCCCCTGCGAGTGAGCAGGGGTAAAAGGAAGACAGCAATGGATTACAGAATACTGAGGATGATCAGAGTAACCTTGTGGTCACCACAGAGAACTCAGTGGTAAGACGTGAGCAGATGGCAGGTCTCTGTGTGGCCATTTATCGTCGCAGGAGAAGTGGCTCTAAGTAGCAGCAATGAAGAAGAGCCTCTCCTGCAGTTAGGGAAAGATGGAGCTGCCCCTCTCCACTGCTAGACTTTTCTGCCAGGGGCTCATGTTGGATGTAGAACTATCTTCACGTCATCACAATGCCCTGGTCAGTGTGGAAGATTGAAGCACTTAAGATGTTTTCATTGGTTGAATTACTTCTCCGTTAAGTAGGTGTCCTCCATGCCCAGAGCTGAATCCAAGGGAGAGATGTTTCTCCTTTGATCCAGGGTTCACAAACAGGCTCTCTGTTTGGCCAGCGGACTTGTCTTTCACTACAAAGAAGCCTTTTCCTTTCAAAAAGGAGCAGATTGATGACAAACTTTAACCATCACAATCTACCCACCTACCTTCCTAGCACTGGAATTATAGGCATATCCACTGTGCTCAGCATTTTCATGGGTACCTGGTGCAGGAAGGAAATTCCAGAGACTCAGGAAGCCAACAAATCTGGGATAGGGTTGCAAGACCCCCGCCTGAAGGTTATATAAAGGGGAAAGAAACCACTCTCTCTCCCTTGCCTGCTTTGTTAGTGTGTGTGTGTGTGTGCTGTTGGTGATGGCTTCTCTCTCTCTCTCTCTCTCTCTCTCTCTCTCTCTCTCTCTCTCTCTCTCTCTCTCTCTCTCTCTCTCTCTCTCTCTCTCTCTCTCTCTCTCTGCTTGGACCTGTGAAAGGGATCCAGCCTCTTTTACCATTATGGAATTTACCCTGGATCTGTAGCTTCAATAAACACTTTCCTCCCATTTTTTAAAGGAACAGAGAAATCTCTCCATCGTCTGTCAAGCTGCTTACAATACCCTTGTGATTGCCTTTGGTTGAATGTTCTAGAAGGAAAGGAATTTTCCCAGAACTTCCTTACCAGTAAAAGAAATAAGGAGGTCAAAGCAGGCTTGTGCTCCTAGTTTCTCGATTTCCTCTGTTATTCTCTCTCCACCCCAGTGACCATTAAGTGTATTTGATTTCCAGAGATTCTTTCCCCAGCCGCATCTTTTTCATTGCACATATATGGGTGGTGCGTGTGCGCATGTTCTCATGTGTGTAGGCACACATATTGGCACATGCATGTGGAGGCCAGATGTTGATTGTGGGAGTCTTTCTAGATCATTCTCCGCCTTATTTAATGTGCCAGGGCCTCTCCTTTGAACCCCGAGCTCACCAACTTGGCTAGTCTCTGCTGAGCATTGGGACTATAAACTGGCTGCCATACCCACCTGGCATGTACATCCGTGCTGGGGATTTGAACTCAGGTCTTCATGCTTCCATAGCAAACACTTTATCCACTGAGCCATCTATTCAGTCCCTCCCCCACATACCTATACCTTTCTCAGAAAAATTTAAAATATACAATTAAAGGAATTTTTTAGCATTAATGCATCCACACACACTTAGACTGTGACTCTTAATGTTTGGCTATACTTGCCTTCTTACATAGAGATTTAGAGTTGTTGTTTGAGACAAGGCCTTATGTAACCCAGGCTAGTTTTGAAAAGGATGACCCTGAACTTCTGACTCTCTCTCAATCTCTAGTGTTAGGATTATAGGTAACACTGGCATGCCTATTTTTCTGTGATGGTGGGCACCAAACACAGGGCCTGTACATGCTAGACAGGTACTCTACAAACTGAGCTTTATCCCCAGCCCTATAGTAGATTATTTTTCATAGCCTCTTTGTCTGAATAATGAAATTATCATCGGTAAAAATAATACAATAAAATAAGTAATTTTAATGGCTAGAAAAACAAACCAAAATGTTTAATTTTCTGTATATAATCATGCAACTAAAAATAAAATTAACAAAATATTCAAAAGATTACATATGAAAACGTTGTCCTTTACAGTATAACTATATTGAAATTTAAGTGTAAATTAGCCAGAAACAGTCACATGGTAGGTGAAACTAAAATCATTCAATTTCTGTTTTTTTGTCTTTCCGTGGTGCTATTATGATTGCTTTAAAGCTTCTGCTGAAATTCAGGACTGGGTAGTCCTGGAGTTACTGGAAAAACAGATTCATCCCCAAGTAAGTGGGCATGATTCCAATGATTAAGATATTTATTCTTGATCTGGACATGGCAGAGTGTACCTATCTTTTCAGTACTCTAAGTTACTGAGGGAAGGAAGGAAGAAAGGAAGAAAAAAGGAAAGAAGGAAGGGAGGGAGGGAGGAAAGAAGGGACTCTTGAAATAAACATGTGTCATAGTCATTTTATTTAAGACCAACCTTACAATTGGAAGTTCTCCAAATTAACTTCTGCACAGCACTTGATGCTTATATATGATCTATGAAAGCTCGCTTGTGATGATGGCCGTTGTTAAATCTTATACCATTTGAGGGTTCTTTTCTGGGCAGAGTGTTCTATCTTCGATGTTGCTGAGAATTGCTGGTATGAGGATTAATAAAAGCAGCCTTTAGTTGGCTATATTATTTTCTTACATTTATGCAAGAAGTGTTGCCTCCTCTGATTGACGGCCACTGTTTTCACTGTTTTTTTGTGTCAAAGAGAAACAGCAGGAACTCCATAGAGGCTGTAAAGACAGAATTTGATTTAGTGTCATTGAAATAAGTCCAATTCCAAAGACAGCTGAAGACTTTAAAGCAAATGGGCAGAGAGAGGGGTCAATACTCAAAGCGTGAGGTAGGGAAGGGGAATTCATGTGAAATTGACCTAACAGGATTCTTGCAGACAGACGGAGGACTTCATGTGGGCAGAAAATCAACTTGGCCGCACATGAGGAGTGATCACCTGTCAAAGGTGGTCTGTGCTAAACTGCCTTAGTGGGAATCTTGCAAGAAATGGGCTAGCCAGGATGAAGACAGGGTCCAAGGACAAAGTGTGACTGAAAAGACAGTGAGACAGGCCTGACTAGACCTGAGCCAGGAAGACAGTCTTCCTAGGGGGTCACTGTTCAGAACACATATATCACTTGTATTAGAGTTGTGAGGGTTTTTTTTTTTATAGAAATAAGCAAGGCAATAATAAAATGCTGAACCATCTAAAACACTTTATTTTAAAACTTCAAATTCTTATAATAAAGCCTAAGTGTTCAACTGATGCTCAGAGCCTCCAGGGAATGGGGTGTGTGTGTGTGTGTGTGTGTGTGTGTGTGTGTGTGTGTGTGTGTGTGTGTAGGTTTCCATAGCAACAACGGAGATTCTGACTTGGGCCCTCAAGGTTAGCTTCCCATCCTTGGAATTAATTCAGATTGCTGTGGGAGAGAGAGGAATAAGGGCCCCTGGGTTTGCTGCAAGATTAGAGGGAAAAGACAGAAAATTCCTGCTGGACAGGGGTTTTCCATGGAGTGCCCCGGGAAGCTGAGGGCAGGGTTGGGGGCCATCTTCAGGAGTGTGGTAGAGATAGTTAGGGCAGGATGGGGTGTGGGACATCAAAGGAGCAACACTGAGGGTATAGCTGACATATTCTTCAGCAGACGTGGCCAACAACTTTAATGATCTTAAAAAACAGATGTTTAGCCTTTGTAGATAGCATTTTATTTTTTATTGTCTTTGTGTGTGTGTGTGTGTGTGTGTGTGTGTGTGTGTGTGTGTGTGTGTGTGTGTTCTGTGAGTACAGCTCCCATGAGCCATGGTGCCTAAGAGGCAGACAACTGCATATGCTTCTACCTTAACTTGAGTCAGGGTCTTATGTCCCCTGCTGCATATTCCAGGCTAGCTGACCCAAGGGCTTCTGGATTTCTCCTGTCCACGTCCCATCTTTTGATAAGTGTGTTAGGATTACAGACGCTCTGGCTACCACACCCAGCTTTCACTTGGGCTCTGGGCATCCAAACCTAGGTACTCAGGCGTGCATGGCATGCACTTGCTCGAGCCATCTCTCCAGCCTCAAATGTTGCTGTTTTGAAATAGGGTCTCCATACGTCACCCAGGAAATTTAAATTGTGATCCTCCTGCTTTCTCCTTCTGAATGCTGGGATTATAGGTGTGTCACCACACCAAGATTGATTGCTTTATTTTAAATTCTAGAATAGAAAAATTTTCATGGCATAATAGAGTAAGTCTTCAGATGGTCTGAGTAAAGGAGGTTGGTTTTATAGACAGAAAGGCTGGAGGAATGTATCAAAGAGAAAACAAAATTAGGTTGGTTATGTTCTTAAAGTGAGGATAGGGATGTAGAACAATAGGAAACTAGGTGATTGGTTAATCTCAATTTTAATAGTATTTATTAATATTTTAGAAGGCTGGACTGGGTTTCTTATAAGGAAACTTTACTTTGTGGCTGGACTTTGAGAGCCCCCACTTATCCTAGAGTTGTATTCAGTTGTTTAGGGTGAAAAGCTGAGCACCAGGTCCCTTTAACACTCACAATATAGTAATGAGGCAGCTTCAGTTTCTGAATTGGACCCGATGGAGGTAAGTTGACTCCAATACTCTGAAAGCTAGCTGAGCACGGTGCCTGTCTCTCAATTCTTCTTAGCAAGCATGTAAGGACAGGGATGAAAACCAGCTTGCAGACAACCCTGGACACTCAGACCACCTGAAAATGGACCAAGAAAACAGTGACACCTCACCCAAACCTGCAGATGTGATAGTAAGTACAGCGTGGAAGCCTTCTCTCTGAGGGCCACATGCTGCTGACCCTGTTGGGAAAAAGAGTCCATGGAGTTATAAAAATAAAGGAGACAAAATAATGGCTTAATTTATATGGTTCTTTATGGGTTGTATGAATGTGAACTTATTTTAACTAAACTTCGTAATTGTTTAGCACCTGTTTTTCTAAAACTCCAGGGAACTCATACTGATCTCCACATAAATTCCACTTTAAAATTTAATCAGTAGTGCTAACTGAGAACTGCCACCCCGAGCCCTGTTAATTCTACATTTATTACCATTTCTGCATTTTCTTTTATTCTTTGGAATTATGCTGGAAAACAGCTTGATGCCAGAATTCTTTTTATCCTACAATGATGTATTTTTTCTGTCTGGAAACCCCATCCTCACTCCTTCAAGAAACTACAGTACATGAAATCTAGTCTAGTCTGATTTCACCAGGAGGCATATTAGCAACATCTCACTTCATGCGGATGTTTGGAAAAAAAGAACGAGGGCAAGATGAATAATGCAAAATGTACGTGGCCATATTTTATCCCATCGCTGGTCGGACTAAAGACCAGAGAAGCTGGAGGAAGAGTGTCAGGGAAGCGGAAGATTCTTAACGGAGAAAAAGTGATTATTTCTTCTCTATTGGTGTTTCAATATTGCATTATTGAATGTGTGGTTAAAAGTTATTTCATCACTGGAGTTTAGTTACCCTGAGATGTATAAATCTCTTTGTCAAAGAAGCTAAACTCTCACATGAATTATTAAAGAATTCACAGCATTAAATGACAGAAGGTAGAAGAGAAAATTAAAGGAGGAGGAGAAACAGGTAAATAATGCATTTTTTTCTTTCAGGTAACACTATGTACATCAATACCAATAAGCCAATAACTTTCCAATCTAATGAGTCATTGACTTTATAATTTGCTTTACTTTAAAATGAATTTTTTTTCATTTATGATTGAGAAACCACTGAGTCACTAATCAGTCCAGTGGCTGACTGTGATAAAAGAATCATGGCGGGGTTCCACCCTGTAATCCCAAACAAATCACCCCGTTTTCTCTCTTCTACTCACTCAGCAAACTGTAATGAGGAAATCCCCGTTTCTTTGAGAAGCTTACTTGTATTCTTTATTTGGAGGATATGTGAAATATTTAAAATTCTTTTATTTATTTGCTGTGTGTGTGTGTGTGTGTGTGTGTGTGTGTGAGAGAGAGAGAGAGAGAGAGAGAGAGAGAGAGAGAGAGAGAGAGGATGTCCACGTGATGTGCCATGCTTGTGGAGATCAGAGGACAGCTTTCATGCCTTCCTTGTCATTTTACTGCTGTTATCTGCCTTTCTTCTCACAGCAGTGCGCTTGGTTCACAGACGCTCCATCTATTCTGGCTTTGGTGGGGGGGGGGAGTCTAGGGATCTGAACTCAGGTCCTAGAGTTGCTCAGAAAGTCCTTTATCCACTGAGCCATCTCCCCAGCCCCTCACTCCTAGTCTTGTTTTCATTCCTGCCTCGGTACAGAAAGAACTGATTGCAAGAGAAAGGAACATATTACAAACATTTAAAAGTCAGAAACATCGAGGCACGGTAATACAGGATTGTAATCCTAGGAGACTAAGGCAGAAGAATTGTGAGTTCAAGGCCAGCCTAAAGAACATAGTGAGATCCAGCCTCAGAAAACAACAGTCCTCACATACATACACCAATCAAACTAACCCAAACAAAAGCAAACAAATATAGAAGTAAAAAACCAAAGAGAGATAGAATGGAATAACACAGCTTCTCTTGCATCTTGGAGTGGAGTCTCCACAGTGTCCCTTCAATGGACTTGGGGTGTCAGGGAGAGGCTCTGCAAGCCAGTGTCTTCAGTGCTGTAATGCTTCATTTTTCTGATCTCCACTTTGCGTCTTGATGTAAAATAAATCCACTTACTGCACTCACATAAATAATGTGACTGATGGACCTTTTAACATCAAGATCTCCTGAGTGAATACTTCTACTTAACTTCTGACTACATTAAATTGATAATGTGTCTTTTTCTTTAAGATATCCAACATCTCTGTTCAGGTAGTCAGTGTTCCAGGGAGGCTACCAGGGAGACGACCACCACGAAGACCCATTGGCAAAGCTAGACCCCACAAGCCAGCCAAGAAGAAAGGTCCCTTTTGGAACGTCCAAAATAAAATCATTCTCTTCACGGTGTTTTTATTCATCCTGGCAGTCATAGCCTGGACCCTTCTGTGGCTCTATATCAGTAAGTTAAGATTATCTTTCCTTTGGGGTGTGAGTCCTGAGTTAGCCACACAGGCCTGCCCTGGCCCTGGCCATTGCCGACCACATTGTCCTTTCCCAGATACACTTTTTCCAAAATAGTGTGGCTTGAAAGACAAAGGCATTTCTTCCTTCTCACCATTGCTTCCTCAGTGAGAGGGCAAGAGGAGGGAGGAGTAGGGGTAGGGTGGGAGGCGCTGAGGAGGGTAGCCAGGGGATTTTGAGTAGCTAGAAATGCGTTGCATTTATAGCTTTTAAAAAATGAATGGAATACTGAACTGCTCTCTTCCTTCATTCCACCCACACCCTGTTCCTAGGCAACCTTAAATTTCCGGCTCCAGAGCTGCTTTCATACAAGCATCTTTGTCTTCCGTTATGCTTTTATTCATCGCATTATGTTGTGGGGTATTTTTTTGTGTGTGTGGATCTGATTGATCCTTTTTAATATGTGTGATAACTGAACTCTTTCTTATGGAAGACTAACTAATTAAACTTGGTAACTGTAGCTTTTACTGACTTGTGTTAGAGTTTGCATCTCATATACATTAACACACTTTAGTGTCATACACATTAAATACACATCTCATTATTATTTGTACCTTATTCCTGTTTGTTTAAAAAGCATTATAAATACACAAGTGAAGCATTAGACGTACAAGGGAGAGGCCCAGAACCTCTGAGCTAAGACATGTCTTCCCTGTGCAGCTAATGCACAGCTGAATCATCAGCAAATCCATCAAGTCACAAATACCCTGAGCCTGTTTTTTTTGCTTTTGTTTGTTTGTTTTGTTTTGTTTTGAGTTTTTACGGAAGTGCTATTTTATACACATGATGCTTTAAATTACGAACCACTGATGCTTCACTTGTGTCTTTATAATGCTCTTTAAACAAACGGGAATAAGGTACAAATAATAATGAGCTGTGAACTCTTATAGAAAATTAGCACACCTGAGTGGGAACCCCTAATTTAGGGAAACAATGTAGATTGCTTAGGGTCCCCCAAACTTGTGATTGGCACCTGAGGTCAGAGCAGCGCTGTGGAAATGAGGCTTTAGCTTGTCTGGTCTGATAGTAACTCTGTTGCCAGTGTCAGCATTTCACCGAACCTTTGGGTGTCTAGGTGGTGTCTGCAGAGAGATGGAGAATTGTTTGGTGCCAGGGGTAGGGGTGTGGGGGGCACCAAACAGCTGAGAGGGTGTCGAAAGTGCTATGAATACAGAACCAGACTGGCTAGATGTACTTCCAAGAATTTTATAATTTATAGATAAAGAAATAATGCATGTTCTCTTTGATAGTGGAGGTGACATTTGTTTGGCAGTGTAGACCCATAGGCGGCCTTCACAAAGCTAATGGACATTTTATATATATATTCAAAGTAGGGTCTTGCTATATCCCAGGCCGACCTGGAACTCCTACTTTTGCCTTCTGATCTTGCAAAGCCCATAGTTCAGTACTAGAAAGAGTACATGGATTGACTCTTTTTCCTTAAGTGGTTATTTTGTGATCATAGAAGAAAGGCATCCATTCTGCCTAGGGATGGAGTCCAGAGAAGACTTTGTGAACCGGTTCCTGAAAATTCACTGGATACATTGTGGCAGTGCCTACTGTGAGCTGGGGGAGGGGTGCCCACTGTAAATTGGCCTCTGTGGTTAGGCATGAAACTGATTGATAAACCCAGTAGTGGGAGAAATCAAGTCAATGGGCAATTAAGAAAACCACAATCCCAACGGAGAACAATTGATATCCATCCCGTTGTTTTCCTGGAAAATTTGAATTGCTCTAGGATTATTCCAAGCTTTAGGACACCTTGATACAAAAGTATCTCATTGTTTATATGGAAAATCAAAGAGAGGCATTTTATGGACACAGAACAGTACGAGCAAAGGAGAACTGGTTTGAATAAGTAATAAATGTTCAATTAAAAACAGGTTAGTTTTGAAGCATGGATTTGGAGGTATCCTTGAGAATGAAGGAGAGAGGCCAGGGAGGGTCTTATCTATTGAGCTGAGCTAAAACATTAGGGAAATGTATTTGGATTCAGTGGTCAATCTGTGTCCTCACTGTTGTCCTGACCCTGGCATCAGACAGGGGGACACTCCAGGGGCTGAGGGAGGGCCACCATGCTGCCTTCCCCACAGAGCTTGATGGCATACAGACCTTAGCGCCTTACGTTCCCCAGACAAGAGACAGCCTATGTAAGCCATGTATTTTCTTCTTAACCACATACTCTAAGGCCCAAGAAGTATAGCTTTGACCTTGGAATCTCACTGTTAAATATTTACCAGTAGCAGATACGAAGGATAGAACATCCTAAGAGCTATGGTGACTTATTGCTGATGGAAGAGATGCCATCAAGGCCATCATACATATGTTGTATGTCGTCACACACGTGGCAAGGTTTCCTAATCAGCTTCTCTCCTATCTGGCAGGTAAGACAGAAAGTCAAGATGCCTTCTATTTCGTTGGGATGTTTCGCATCACCAACATCGACTTTCTTCCTGAGTACAGGCAGAAGGAGTCCAGGGAGTTTCTCTCCATGTCAAGGACTGTGCAGCAAGTGGTGAGGTGGTGGGGGTGGGGCCAAAGGGTGGAGGTGGAAGGATCAGGGAATGTGGGGAGGGATTCAACAATGCCCCAGAGCTGGTCGTGATGGCACACGCCTTTAATCCCAGCACACAGGAGACAGAGGAAGGAGGATCACCATGAGTTCAAGGCCATCCTGAGACTACATATTGAATTCCAGGTCAGCCTGGGCTAGAGTGAGACCTACCTCAAACACACACACACACACACACACACACACACACACACACACACACACAACAAAACAAAACAAAAAAAAACAAAAACAAAAAAAACCTATAAATGCCCCAGTGCTTTGAGTTTAGAAAAATGGAGGGCAGGATGCTGGCAGGAAACTGTCAGAGGGAAGGAGGGGGTTTGACTCATTTTTAAATAAAATATGATCTCAACCTCCCCTTCATAGATCATCTAGGTTATAACATATAATTAGATTTTCTCTCTTGTTAATGTTAAAGAGAAATGGCTCCGTCAATTTCATTTTTCTCATTTGTAAAATGAATAAATTGATCAAGTGATCTTCATCATGTCTTCCAGTTCTGAAGTTCAATGCATACTAATTTTATGATTTTGTTGTGTATTATTCCAACCTTGTGCGGCCCATTTCTCCACTTAAAAGTTAACTTTCTCATTATTCGAGTAATAAATGTTTATTATAAAATAATACAATTTAGATAAAGTATAAAAAGCATCAAATTCTTTAATGTCATCACCAGATAAGGGTTGTTTTCTGGACTGTATGGACACGGAGGAAAATATAACATTGGAATATTAGTAGAATTTTATGTGACATCTTCCTTCACATTACATTGCATGTTTCGACGTAAGAATTATTTCTAAAACAAATGTCAATCCCTCAAAGTTTACCAATCCTTTTTATTCAATGTTTAAACTGTTCCTGGACTTTTTTTTTTACCACAATATAAAATGGAACATCAAAACTGTCACATAAACTACCTGTATCTCTGATTACTTCCTTAGATGATTTCCTGAAAGTATAATTACTTTGTCAAATAGAAAAATATCCATTCATGGTTCTTGGCGTGTGTGCTAATTAGAAAATTTCTGCCAATTTGTACTTCCACAGCATTGTCCAGGGGGACCTTCCACTGTGCAAAGGAGGGATTGGGACAGAGGCAGCAGGTGGTCGGTCACACTGCCCCTTACTTATTGACTGCCTCTATAGATTAGGTGCCATACTGAACCCTTTCCCACTAACAAAGGCACCTGTCGTAGTCAGCCACATGTTGCTGGGATGAATCTCCAAACCAGGCACAATTTTGGGGAGGAAAATATTTATTGAAACTAACAGATCAAGGGGAAGTTAAGGAAAAAGGCTGGCCCCCTTTCACAGATGCAAGCAGAGACAGAGACAGCACCTCCAGAAGCAAGCAAGCAAGCACACTGTAACACACTGTAATTCACAAAAAAGCAGAACTGCCAGACCCAGGTTCTGGCTCTTCTTTTGCATATGTATCCCTAGAATTTTGCATCCAATTTAGAAAGGGAGGAGGCTAGGCCAAAGTGACACTTCCTCCAGCCTGGAGACAATTAACAATTTCTTAAACACAATTATAATAAATTCTATTGGGGGACATTTATTCAAAACTACCAAAGCGCCCCAATTATTGATTCCTCAGGGGTGTAATCATGTAAAACAAAAACAAGCACAAGCCACAGAGGTTCGGCAGGTTTAGGCAATACGTGTTGCATTGCATGGAGAATTTCAACTTTAGAGCTCAGGCTTTTTTTCCACTATACTATATAATTGTGAAGGTTTTTTGGTTTTGATTAGTGGATATTTGGGAGGGTGATTTTGCTACAATGCAGGGGAGGGAACACAAGGGAAGAAGAGTTGATGAGGAGGATGAGTTTGGTTTAGAAAACCAACTGAAGACAGACAAGGTGAACTTACTGCAGATCTTCCTTTGAGATCCAGGCAGAGTTTTCAAATGGCCTCTGACTCTCACAAACCAGTCTGAAAGGGGACCTGACTGTTCTCCCCTCGCCCCCTTGTGGCTAAAACAAGAACGTGTCTTTAAGAATAGTCACAGAAATGAGGTTGAGTCAAAATGTGTTTAAGTGAATTTGATCTGTTAACTGCGGAGAAAATTAACCTTGGGAATGGGCTAAACTCAGATGTTAAACTTGCTTAGAGTCTTTAGGGGTTATAAATGGATGAGCAACTCATCACAGAGCTCAGAAGAAAGTCAGTAGAATTGCTATAGGAAAAAAGAATTTATTTGGATTTGGGAAATGTCTAGGTTTGGAGTTAGAAGTCTTCATTTTGAGACTTGCTTTTTCTCCTGCTATCTGTAGAAACATGACCCTAAGGAAGTCAAGTTTGAAGGAATTATACCTCCCCTGCCTCAAAAAGCAAAACAGAACAAAACCCGCAAATAAATACACACACCGTTATCCTCTTATTTTTAGGTGAACCTTGTTTATACAACATCTGCCTTCTCCAAATTTTATAAGCAGTCTGTCGTTGCAGATGTCAGGTAATGTATGGTCTTGTTTTGGGATTCCTGCCCTCATTGCTATAAACATTCCTTAAGGTCATGGGTCGTAGGTTAAGACCCTCTTAACGGAAGTACTGGCCCATCAGCCCACCAGGTTGTCACTCTGAATAATCATTTTTTTCTCTCTCAACTCCTCCCCCACCCAGCAGGAATCAGTGCCTTTGAGCAAAATGGGCATCAAAAAGACTACCACCTTAAGTGGGTGGTGGAGGCAAAAATAAAGCACAGAAACAAATAAATAAAATCAATAAAGCACACGTCACTACCCCTCAAAATTTGTTCAGTAAAGAACTAATTGGTCACCAGAAATCTGAGAAAACAAATGTACCATGGTGCACTCGTTTCTTGGGGGAAAATTGTACACTTCACACTGTATCCTGTGTGCTACCTTCTTCCACCCCCAACAGCTTCAGAGATCTCACAGTTCACACCAGCATATTAATGGGTACCAAGAAGTCCTGGAAGGAAGCTTACATGTTTGTCTTTCTTGGTTTTCTGTAGTAAGTTCCCCTAACGTACTACAAAACAATGCCATATGTTTCTTTCACAAACACATAGTATTTGTAGTTGGGAGCTCTGGGGACAGTTGGAAACCCAAGTTGGATTTAGTTTATTTATTGTGGATAATCATATTTAAACATATTGTCAATAATCAGATACATCGTATTAGCAAATCTTGTGGTACCCCCATTTCCCTCCTCCCTGTCTCCAACCCACTGGGGGTCCTCCTCAATGGGTTTTCTGGATCACTCCACAGGGTGGTGGCTTATAAATTGCACAAGAGGTAGCCAGTTTATTTTTCTTTGTGTGTTGTTGCTGAGGGGGGCAATGTCTCTGGATATTCTCCCCCACCATGGCTCTTACATCCTTTCCGCCCCCTCTTCCACTCAGATCCCTGAGTCATGGTTGGATGAGTTTTAAGTCTGCTTTATTGTAGAGATCTTAAGTGTCCCTGGACTTCTGCTTTGGATTGTGTTGGGTATTGTTGGTGCCTGTCTCACTGACCTTTCATGGATTACCTGGCTTGCTGTGGTGATAGGTTTCTTGTTTATCTCGTCACTTTCTCATAGGTTTCATTTGGGCCCTGTGTGATAGGCCAGGGGTGGTTCATCTCCTGCCAGGATGTCAGCCATCATCCCGTGTCTTGTTGGTGGAATTGGGTTGTCCACGGCTCTCTCACTGCCTTCTGAAAAATGCAAAGAGAATCTCCATGGCAGAGTGAGATTAGTATAGGTTAAATGAGACAAACATTGTTAATTTGGCCAGATTCTAATGGGTGTAGCCTCTCTGGTAGTGGGAATTTCCCCTTGGATCCTGGGTTCTTGGTACCCATAGATTTTTACATGGATCCCAGTTCCAGTTAAGTGTTCCTTGTCACTGAGCAGATCTCTTAGCCAATCTGTAAGTCATTGATTACCCACCTAGGCTTAGCATCACTATTGCACAGATGAGCACTTCTTGACTTTACTAGGTCTTTACTAGGTGTGCAATTTTGAATTAGACTTGGTCTCAATTTCATCAGCTATAAAACTGGAGTGATAATAGTACCTTTCTCATGAGAGTAAATGCTACAGAGCAGATTTGATGCGTGTCTGGACACAGTGAGAAATCCTATGTAATAACTGTTGTTATTACTGGCAGTAAGTATGGGTGGATACTCATAGAAATAGCATATTCTCTGTGTAGTTATGGTAATAATTCTCGATTTGAATCCCACCTAGTGATAGGAACACAGTGTGGGGCTCTCCCTTTCCGAACCTGGCTGCTGTGGAAGCTAGTGCTCAGTAGCAGTGGACCTATCCCTTGGGTGTCTGCCTTCCTGTGACAGCTAACTTCCCAACATGTGACCTTGAACATTTCTCTTTTTTCACTACAGCAGCAACAACAAAGGGGGCCTCCTTGTTCACTTTTGGATTGTCTTCGTCATGCCACATGCCAAGAGTCCCATCTTCTGTGAGGAATGTGTGGCAGCCATCTTGAAGGACTCTATCCAGACCAGCGTCATAAACCGGACCTCTGTGGGGAGCTTGCAGGGTCTGGCTGTGGACATGGACTCTGTGCTTCTAAATGGTGATTGTTGGGTAATTCTCCTTGAAGCGTTATTTCCTGCTGTGATCACAGTTAACACGGCGGTGAAGTGTTCTCCTCCATCAGCCCAGGAGCTTGGGATTCGCTGATGGCATTGGGTTATGATGGCTGAGAAAATTTCTAAATGCTATTCTACATAGTACCACGTTCAAAAATAGATTTAGTAACTAGCATACAAAATGGAATTTATTTATTATTAAGGTGTATACCTTCATTCATGTATTCAACTCATGCAACCAAGTCCCTAAAGAGTAAAGTTTTAGAAAAGGAAGAATTTTCCTTTATGCTATTACCCATGTTATCTGTATTTCCCTTGTCCACACAGACCTGACATTATTTCGTATTGTTACTGAGTACTGAAACCGTAGTTTAGTGCTTGGAAGAAGTGGCCAAGATTAGAACACCTCTCCAGGCAAAGATAAGGCAAAAGGATTAGGTTTGCTTTCAGTGCAGCAAACATAAACTTCTACCTTGAAGGGGTGAGGTGGACAGTTGAGCAGACCTGGAGCCAGGGAGGGAGCCAGCTGACTGGGGTCTTTGTTCATTGAGAGCTTTGAGGGTGAAGGTGGAGTCAAGGGGTGTCAGACTTCTGGGTATGAAAACCAGCCCACACACGTGCAAACCGGGCTCCACCTTTTGGGTCCTTGAACCTGAATGTTTCCAGTGGGAAATGCCGCCCGAGGGGGAAGTGATGGGTCTGCACTATGTGAATGTCAGGGCAAGCAGTTGAGCAGAAGCCTTGCTTGGCCAGTGTGGAAGGTGGCACCCAATGGGGTACCAGGGCTTCTGTGGAGCTCCAGAATTAGGATGGGGAAACAGCTGAGCACACTATATTATGGTCAGTTCATCTGCTCTGTTTTTGGAGCCAAGAAGAAGAATATCTAAATGCACTGTACTGTTATTGGTGAATCTCGTAGCTTAGAAGCTGAAGATTTCCCATTATTTAATTAATGGCCATCTTTTGAAATCTGTCCCCAGGCCCCCTTTCTGTAACTCCCTGACTCACCAGTGCTCTGAACTAGCCCCTGTCCATGGCCCTGTGAAAAATGCAAAGTCAATCGTATGCAACCCAAAATTCCTGTAGCTTTCTGTTTTTATGTAAATTTCACATATATGTATATAAATTATATTGACATACATATATACTAGGCATATGGTAGGTGGCTAAAATGTATTTAATGAATGAATAAAAATCTCAAGTAGAAAATTCTTCCCTACATTAGCTATTGTAGTCATAGAACTAATTATTGTTATTTGTTTGGTTGTTTTTTTTACCCTTAAAACTGCTTTATAATTATACTATGGATGCCTTGAAGTAAAAGACAAAGAAAAAGGAATGAATTTGCACAGCTCCTTAGTTTCCACAATTGTCCTATTTATACTGCAAATACATAGATATCTTACGTTCCTCATTAGCTTCTTGTAAAATATCATCTATCCCAGACATGTTTGATAATCTTTAAAGAAGTAAGTTTTTATTTTTTTAATTTTTTCTTTATTCTGTTACCATCATGAATTAGTTATTTTTTAAATTATTTTTTATTGTCCCTTAACAAAATTCTAAGAACATGAAATGCTGGGACTAATAATCTTCTTTTCTGTGTACCTTTTCTTTGCAGTGGGGCTTCGTTCTGATTACTCCTCCACCTTAGGATCTGGTATAGTATTTCACACTTCTTCCTGAACTCCCCATTGGGGTCTTTTCGGCCACAGTTTTCATTTTCTGATGATTCTATCTTTCAATCCTCTTTCTTGTTACATCAATACGTTCACATCGACTTTAGCACAGATTTGGTTTATGTATGAAATCCCCAGGGGAATGGACTACGTTGGCTTCAGGAGTGGTTGAGTTCAGGCTCAAAAATAATATAGCATCAGGATTTGACCTTTTTGCTGTCCTCTGTGGAGGATTCATGACCAAGCATGTTCTTCCAGTGTGGTAGCAATCCAAAGCTTAAAATTTGTATTTTCTCACTCCTATTTCCTGAAAGTTCCAATAGAAATCCCAAAGCTGAATCCCCTTTATCCAAACTGGCTGGTGTGCCCATTCCTGAACCAACTTCTTTGACTGGTTGGGTCATGTGTCTATTCTAGAACTAGAGGTGATTTTTACCCCCAATTAAACTCCAGACAGAGTAGGGATTGTTTTTGAAGACAGTAGCTAGGAGCTGTTAGCAGAAGAGAGGCTGGGACCGCTTTTATTTTTTAATTCTTCTGAAGATCTTTCTAGAGAAATCATCCCTTAGAATGAATTAACGGCAAAGAAACAAATAAATGCATAAAAATAAATAAGTAAATGATAGACAAAAACATAAATCCTTTCTCCAAAGACAAAGGCTGCTCCCAGTACTTTTACGCAGACCATCTGAGCCACCGCTACCCTCTGGAAATTTCTATGACCTCCGGAAGGCTGATGTGTCATTTCAAGCTGGTGGCCATTGTGGGTTATCTCATTCGTCTCTCCATTGAATCCATTCAACTCGAAGCCGACAACTGCGTCACGGACTCTCTGACCATCTACGACTCCCTCCTGCCCATCCGAAGCACCGTCCTGTACAGGTGTGTCCAGCTCTCTTGTTGGTGTCCTGGAGTATTGTGGATGCCCATGGAGTCAAAGACTGCCTCACCCTCTAGTTAGCAGCCTGATTACTTTATTTCCCTTGCCGGCTCCTGTCAGAGTTCATGTTTTTCACTTGTAGCACCAAGACTTTCAACATCTGTACAGCAAGAACTTCAGGTAACAGAGCTAAAGGACACCAGATCCTGTGTGCATTTCATTTCAATAACAATGAAGTTTACTGTTTCCATGGAATACACATATAAGTAAATATCTGATGATTGTATCATGTTAAACAATTAAAATGTTCTTTCTAATTACAAGGATAGAATGCATTAATCATAGAAAATGAGGTCAAAGAGAATAATAATTACAATCTCATTTTCCTGCGAGTTTCTGTTACATTTTAGAATAAATCCATCGTTAATATAAATGTGATTCTGCACACAAATATGTATTCCTATTTTAATTTTTACTTAATAGTAAATATCTGTTTATGGGTGAATATTTGATAACCTAATAGCAATTAGGCTTTATTATTTATAACTCACTGTTAAGATACTTGAATTACTTTATTTTTAACAATGTTCGCACTTGTCACAATCCTTCACATGTATACATGTTTGTTTATATGTGGTGGTGAATATAGATGGGGAAAATCCACATTTTATACACATGTACATGGTGAAATGTATCCCTGACTTTCATAGACGGAGTAATGGATTTAGATACTTACTTGTCTATCGCCTCTCATACAGTTCATTGGAGGAGCTCAGGTTGAAATCCAGTTTTCCTTAGTGAAATGCCCATGGCCTCAATCATGATATACACCGCCTGTGTACTCTGATTGCTCTCTAGAACGGTCATCCAGAGAAGCACTTCTGTCCCCTCTCCAGCTCCTTCCCATCTCTAAATTCCTGTGGCCACTCACTGACAAAGACCTACTGGAGAGACTGGCTCAGAACCCAGTGGATGGTTCTGGAAGTGTGCAATAGTGCACGATGAAGGCCCGCTCCTTGCACAAGCCGTTATTCACATTTTTTTTTTTTTTGGTTTTACATTTGGTTTCAGAATTTGTGAACCTACAAGAACACTAATGTCATTTGTTTCTACGAATAATCTCATGCTGGTGACACTTAAGTCCCCTTATATACGGAGGCTATCGGGAATCCGAGCATATTTTGAAGTCATTCCAGAACAAAGTGAGTCTTCTCCAATTAAAAACAAAAGTCACCTTTGGGGAATATCTGTTATGATGCTGTAGTGTTAGTTATCCAGGGACTGTGCTATAATACTACTTAGATTAGTCAAGGAACGGTCACAGGAGGGAGAATGGAGTTAATTTGATAAAGGATTGTTGACTTAGCATCAAGATATCAAGTGGGTAAAAGATGTCAAAGGGGGAGAACTGCAGGAGAACAGAGAATATGGTTGAACATACAAAGGAAAGAGACTATAATTATTGTAACAGAGCTTAGGGCTCGGGTCTGTGGCTGAAACTATGACCTCTCAGAAGGAGCCACCTGCTGCTCCTGTCTCTCCATCCAGAACTGGTTTTAAAGGAAGTTGGAGCATCCTAAAGGCCCGTCTCCAAAATCTAGGATTTGAGAACTAAAATGGAATGAGGGAAAATGTTAGCTCCGTATCTACACAGTGCTATTTCTCTTTTCAAAAACAAATCAACTTGCTAATCAAGAAAATGTACATTTTTAATTAGAGACATGTATGTAGTATATTTCCCCAAAACTTCATAATTGCTAATCTTGTGTGTGGATATCTTTTTTTTTTTTCAGAATGTGAAAACACAATACTGGTCAAAGAACACACTGGCTTTGAAGGCAAAATTTCAAGTCCATATTACCCAAGCTACTATCCTCCAAAATGCAAGTGTACCTGGAAATTTCAGGTAGCTTAGTTTTACCAGTATTTTAGAAAAATACTGCCCATCTATTTTTAGTAGAATTTCCTTTTTAAATGTCATCACCTTTGTTTGTGAATTTAAGCATAATATTGTTTAATTTTTACAAAATTTTAGTATTATTGAAATACTTTATCTAGAAAATGAAATTTTCCTGTAATTTCAATCCTCGCCTGGCAAATTAACTGCTTTCAACAAATTCAGTCTTGTTTCTCTAGTTTGCTTTTGCTTGTTTATGTTTTAAAGAATGCAGAGTCAGATGATTGAGCTCATTTATCAATTATTAATTACTTCTTAATGGGAATTAATAAAAATAAAACTTTGAAGTAGGCAGTCTGTATTCAGTTGTATAAGTAAACTAAAATGTAAACTTATATGAGATACACATCCTGCCCTCTGTTGCCAGTTAGGACATTGCTCCATTTTTAAAAATCTTTGTCTTACTTTTTTTTTTTTTTTTTTTTTTGCTGGGTGTGATGGAGCACGTCTTTAATCCCAGCACTTGGGAGGCAGAGGTAGGAGGATCGCTGTGAGTTTGGGGCCACCCTGGGACTACATAGTGAATTCCAGGTCAGCCTGGACTAGAGAGGAAAAAACAAACAAAAACAAAAAAAGTGCTTGTCTTTCTCCTACTATAGAGTCACATGGCAACAGGAAAAAGCGTCACCATTGTTTATTCAGTGCTTACATGGAAAATTGTTATATTTCGTAGCATCACAATTAGACATTAGTGCTAATCCACGTAGCTTGAAATCATCAGTATGCCACTGAATGACTATGGTGGGCTAGGCAGCCACTGTAAGGGTCTGAGAATCTGATAATGTGTAAAACAAAACCTTTAAGTTCCGCTCTCCTCCAGTAGGGGGAGACAGACGCCAAGCTCTTTGTTGACATGGGTGATAGAACCAGACACTGAGAAGGACTGAGGTGAACAGAAGCCAAATTGTGTATTAAAAAGATTTTTTCCGTGACTTGAGCTAATATTTTTTAAACATATATTTATTGTCCATAATGAGTTACATTATTTAGTGGCAAACAATGAGTTGTTATCCCCAATTCCCCAATGCCCCCCTTCACCATCCCCAATCAGCTGGATATCCTCCTCCATGGGTCTTCTGGATCAGTCCTTGGGGCTGGGGACCATGGATAACCTAGTACTCAGCCTGGTTCTCCTGGCCCTAGTATGTTGTTACTGAGGGGTGCCATGCCTCTGGATAGTCTCCCCCACTACGGCTCTCACAATCTTTCCGCCCCCTCTTCCTCTCAGTTCCCTGAGTCATGGTGGGTGAGTATTAAGACTGCTTTAATGTTGTGGGCTTAGGGGTCTTTATGTCGAAATCGTTGGTTTCTGTCTCACTGGCTTATCCTGTGTTGATTGAATGGCTGTGGCTGTGGGTCCCTTGTTCATCCCGTCATTCTCTAGGGTTCCATATGGATCCTCCACGATATGACTGTGGTGGCTCATCTCTTGCCAGGATCTCAGCTATCGGCCTACGGTCAGATGGTAGGGTTAGATGGGCCACATTGAGCTAATATTTTTGTTGCTTAAGTTGGTACACTGTTCTTAGTTGGTAATAAATGCGAAGCCACTTTCCAGGTTTAAAAAAAAATTAAAATATTTATGTCTCTTTTCATTCAGAGACATATACTGCCCCCCCTGGCAACAAGCTGCTATTCAAAGTTCCCAAGAGAGGAAAAGCTTTATTTCACCTCCACCCCCACCAATGAGGACTCATTACCACATTGTCAGCAACACTGAACTTCACCCAGCTCTACCTGGGGATCCATCCTGGCCCCCTGAGTATCTGTCTCCTCAGGTTCATTTAGGAGAACTGGTCTACCTCAGTAAGGCCCACAGAACACAGAGAGAACACCCTTAATTAAAACAACAAAGTGAGGGAAAGGGTCCTGAGTAAGAACATTTTAGCTGGAAACATGCTTTTTAACTGAACAGCTTTTCTGTCTGATGCTTGCTTTTCACAGACTCCGCTTTCCACTCTGGGCATCGCTCTGAAGTTCCACAACTATTCCATAACTAAGAAGAGTGTGAAAGGCTGTGAGCACGGATGGTGGGAAATTAATGAGCACATGTAAGTGATTTTCACATAAAAGGAATCAGGTGAAACATCCACAGTCTTGGGTTCCTGGAGTTTCCTATCCACAGAGAGGGGAACTGAGGGAAGTTAGGAAGGATGCACAAGGTCCGCCAGCTCTTGGGTGGCATGGGCAGGATTCAGATCTGAGTCTGGGGGCTTCTGCTGCTTCTCTACTCTGCCCGTGGGCTATCTGGGAGTGCATTCTCCAAGTCACAAAAACCTCTGGGCAGATGAAGTTTACAAATTCTGGAGCCACTCTGAACGATAGTAAACAAGGGCAGCTCTGGGTTCTTCTGTGGTGGGAGAGGCCTGATTAATCTGGCTGGATGCTAAGATTTGGGAATGGGTTGAGATTAGTCACTCAGAGAGAAACTCAGAGAGATGTATTGTGAAGTAGAAAATGGCTAAGTGACATTCAGGTTTCTCTTGTAAAGTAGAAAATGGCTCAAATACTTATTTTTAAAAGAAATAGCTAAGGGCTTGTTCTAAAACTGCACACTTGAGTCTCTGGGTGTCATAAGGCCCTGAGATGAGCAGCTGTCTAGAAGGAAGAATTAAGTGACTAACAGCTATTTTGGCTTCTGTGAAATGCTTACGCTATAGGAATGTGGAGAGATAAGAATAACTAAACACCGGACTTGTGCTCTGGCCTTGGTCTTAGTTCTGCTTATCTGGCTTTTGTGACCTGCTTACACAAACCCTGACCCTTGGACTGGAAATTCCCCAAAGTTGTTTACTTCTGTCTATAAAAAGGCTTAAGTTTCTGCATTCCGCACCATTGGTCTCAGTTCTCTAAGTGACTGACTGACCACGGTCCGGGTTCAAAACTGTCTGAATAAAGTGACCCTTGCTTTTGCTCTGACTTGAGTCTCTGGTGGTCTGTCTTGGGGGGTCTGGACCTTACAGTATGTTCCTGAACCAATCAAGCAGACCCTTATTCACCCCCTCTTTCTAAGTTTATTCCTTAGATATTGCTTAAGTGCTTCTGAAACTGTAATGGGCATTCTGTAAAATCAGAATTCAAAAATATAGGATTCCTCTCTCAGCAGAGGAGCTACTTGGTTCACTTGAGAGAAACATCCTGTAAGTTGAAAGGGTCTGCCTGCTCATTGTTAGTTAGTCCGTCAGCCAAACCTTCCCTTGATAAAAGCTTTCCCAGACAACCAGCTGCTTCCGGGTCCTCTACAGTCCTACCTTCCTTGGAAGAGAACCTGTCAGATTTAAAGGCATTCATTCTTAGATCTGTTATTAAAATGTGACCTGTATTCCTTTTGGGAACCAATGGTCTATTATGTATGTATTATGTCAGAAGCCCTGGGTTCAAATTCCAGCCCTATCTGACATTTAGTACCTATATTCACTAGGATAAATTATTTAATATCTTTGATTCTCAGAATTCAACAAGGTTATTTTTATTAGTTTTCAGTGAAATAATGCAAACTATACCAAAGGTATTCGATATTAATGTGAATGACAGCAATGTTTTGGAAATAACACTGGATGAATAAATACTTAGAATGTGCCCCAAAACTTTATAGATACTGCATTTTGGTATGTCATTTAAGTAGCAACTTAACATCCAAACTTTTACAAAATCATTTGTGAAGTTGCAAGCCTAAGAAGGAACTGTGCTTAGAAAAAGAGAGAGAAAAGAATTTTCTCTAAATAATAACAACTCAGAGAGTGTTTTTGCAAGTAGTTCTCTTCCCAAACAATGCCGGAAAAGCTCTCTGTCCCAAATAGTTTTCCTAAAGGGACAGTTCTTCCTGCAGGCTGGCTAAAATCCTCAAAAATTCATCAACTACAACTTGTATGCTCAGGACTTAAATCCCCAGCCCTTTCCTTACCTGTTGAGAAGTCGACCTGAGGGAATTAGGCCTGCAGTGGGGAGGTAGGAAAAACTAATGGTCACTGCAGAAAACATAAGGTTTTTGCTGAAGCATTCAGAGAACATGGAGACAGAGTGGGGTCTGCTTATTCAGGACAACTGGCACGCAGTTCGAGAACCCTGGTGTATTTAATAAAACTAGCAAAGGATGACTTTGAAGTTCTGGAAAGTGCTTGAGTTACCAACTTGTGTATAAACTCTGGTTCTAATTGCTTGCTAGTTAAGATTTAACAGGTTGCTTCTCTCTTTCTGCCTCATTTCCACTAGTTATCCGATGCCTGTTTTTAGACTGTCAACTGGCTTTGGCTGGTGTTCTTCAATCTCTCACACTTTATGTTTTCAGTACCAAAACCCACCATCATGCGTCAGGACACACTATTCCCCTGCAAACCCCAGTTCAGACATGAAAGGTTCCTTTCTTTTTATTTTCCTCTTCACATATTTATTAGTAACTTTTTTATTGCTGTGACAAAATGTGTCACAGAAGGAAATTAAGCGGAAGGGGCTTCTTTTGGCTTACAGTTTCTGGGGATTTATTTGTCACAGAAGACAAGGCATGGTCGCAGGAGGCTACCATTCTGGCCAGCAGGAGCCTGAGGTGCTGGTCACATTGTGGCAGCTGATCCCGAAGCAGATGACGGATAACAGAGCCCTTAGGCGCCTGCTCCAGTGACTTCCTCTAAATAAGTGCCATCACCGAAAGTCCTGACAAGTTATCACAACAGCACCACCAGCCGAGGACCAAACGCTGGAACCTGCTGGGGACACTACACATTCAAGCCAGAACAGAGGGGGTGGGGCTCAACTTGCTAAGAAAATTCTAGATGGGAATGGAAAGCCCAAAAAGAAAAAAACTCAATATAAGGCACAAAAATCAAAATGATTGTTTTCAGAACTGAAGATTCTGGACTCAAGATGACCAACTTTAGTAGCCTCGAAAGCTTAGCATGGCTTTCAAGTACCTCTCAAATGCTAGTTCCAGCATGGCCTGGTGGTCACCTCGGCCTCATCTCTTCCTTGAGCCTCAGGAGCTGACCTATGACCTTTCAGGTCCTGAACTTTAGCCAACTCTACATGACTTCCTGAATAACATGCACATGTCCTGCTCCTTTCATGTCCATGGGTCGTCTGTGTTCCTAAACGCCAGTGTCTGATCCATGGGGGGATGTGTGTCGTTCCCACATGCTTTGGGGGCTTAGTGTACTTGGCTTTCATAAGACATGGGCGAGTGTGACCCCAAGCCTGTGTCTGCTGTGTTTCCCACACCAGGTAAAGCCTCGCCCACGCAGGGTGGTAACCTAACTTGTCGTGGCTTCTAATAATATTCCATATTCCATTAATCATAGTACTCATGTGTAAGAATTATTAACCAGAAGAATATTTACTCAAAAGGGTACCGGGAGCCCTTCTGGCCTTACACGAGAGGTAAAGAAAGCAGTCAAGCTAAGGACTATTCCAGAGACACATAACTTCTTTGAAATTTGGCCCAGGACAAGCCCTACAATGCACATCAGATTTCAATTTTGATTGAATTAATGTTTTCTTTGGCTTTAAGTGTTGACGCGATTCTTAGCATATTTTTAAGCTGAGCTCAGATTCCACTGTGCCCTGCAGAGGTTTGTGGATAAAAGCAAATCATTCTTGTTACACAGTGTTTATTTTATTTTATTTTTTTCGAGGTAGGGTCTCGCTCTAGCCCAGGCTGACCTGGAATTCACTCTGTAGTCTCAGGGTGGCCTTGAACTCATATCAGTCCTCCCACCTCTGCCTCCCTAGTGCTGGGATCAAAGGCGTGCGCCACCAGCCCGGCTATGTTACACAGTTTTTTTTTTTAACAGTGAAAAACCAGAAGGATTACGTCCATAGTTCTTCTGAATTCCTGGCAGCAAGTTGATAGTAGCTCTATTCAGCAGAGGAGAAAGCTGGGAGGGCAGAGTTGCCAGATCACAGCCCCAGAGCATGGGGCTAATTCATTCCTAGCTCTCCCCCAGCATTTCTGCCTATGGGGGTGAGAAAGCATTCCAGGGTCCCTCCCGACTCTTGTCTTCTCAGGTACTGTGGCTCCTACGTGGATCACCAGACCATCTTCCGAGTGCCCAGTCCTCTGGCTCACGTCCAGCTCCAGGGCAGCTCCCGGCTTTCGGACCAGCCCCTTTTGGTAGAATACGGCAGTTACAATATCAGTCAACGTAAGTGTGGGAGCCGCTCTTCAGAAAAGCTGAGTCGCTAAATAACTCACGACAACTCTAGGTCTTAATAAGTTTAGGACTGAGCCCTGCGTGGTGGCGCACGCCTTTAATCCCAGCCCTCGGGAGGCAGAGGTAGGAGGATCGCCGCGAGTTCAAGGCCACCCTGAGACTACAGAGTGAATTCCAGGTCAGCCTGGGCTAGAGCGAGACCCTGCCTCAAAAAAACAAACAAACAAAAAATAATAATAATAATAATAATTTTAGGACTGAATGCAGCTTTATTGTTATTATTTCCTGGTATATATCTCTCTTTTCCATAAATAAGAAAATATGCAAAGCAATATAATAAATGATACATAAAGTTGTATTTTACTACTGTATTTTAATTGGTAGAAGAAATTTAATATCTTTATTCTTTTTGATATATTTTTATATTTATATATTTTTAAAATTTTATTAACATATTTATTGTCAGTAATTAGATACATTGAGACATCTAGCTTTTTGATATTATTGATTTATAATTGACATATAAGTTCTCACATCATTTTTGTTGTTTTGTTTTGTTTTCAAGACAGGGTCTCACTCTAGCCCATGCTGACCTGGAACTCACTCTGTAGTCCTAGGCTGGCCTTGAACT
>PVHP010001645.1:50802-102980 GCA_004024765.1 Zapus hudsonius
CCTCCCTCCCTCCCTCCCTTCCTCCTTCTGCTTCCTTCCTTTTTCCTCTGTTTTTGCTTGTATGTGGCCCTGGCTGACCTGGAGCTATGATAACCATAATAGCCTTGAATTTGTGTCGCTCTTCCTGCTTCAGGCTCCTGAGGGCTGCTATGTTCTACCATTTCCATCACGTTTCCCTTGCCAGACATAATTCTTCGTAAATATGTTTGCAGTATCATAGAACGGATCTGTGGCTGACAGTTTGGATTCCCTTTGGCCACTGATGACCAGGGAGAGCTGGTTGAGAGGGTTCAAATATCAGCCTTTGGAGAACGGAGCTTGAAGTTCACTGTAGAACCCCGGGGGTCAGAAGTGTTCATAGACAGCAATGTGTACGGGAAGGCTTTGAGGCTGCAGAGTGTCCATAATGACTTCATGAAATTCCAGGCCTGTTTGAAAAGATGACTCACTGAAGAGTCCCGAGGATGTGGCTTAAGAGAAAGCTCCTTCTGGCCACCTTCACCCCAACATACCTGCTTCTGGTTCACATGCAGCACCCCGAGTATCAGGATGTTAAAATTTTCTGTTAACTCACAGGGACAGCGAGCGTCCTTATTCATGCAGGCCACCCACAGCTGTCCGGCTGTGGGATTTCTTCCATTCTCTCATTTAAGGAGAGGGTTATTTCTGTAATATTTACCTATAGCCAAGGAGCAGAGATTGAGCCAGGAGTGGACTGAGGGAAAGGACCTTTCATGAGCAGTGTGGCCAACGTGGACAGGATGATGGCAGTAAGTGAGGCAGGAGGCAGGAGTCCTCAGCTTGGCACTTGTCTCTCTAGGTTCAACTGCCCTAGGATTAGTTAGCTTTTTTCCTTTGCTCATTTCAATACCATTTTTTAAAATATCTCTTAACTATCCAGAGTCTTGATTGGATGGAGAAATTATATAATTACTACTCTTATCTTGTCAAATTCCTAATTAATGCTTTGTAATTCTTTGCTACTATAGCTTGATAATTTTTAAAGCTCCACCCCGAATTTTCTATTTTTTAAAATTTTCATTTATTTTTTTAAAATTTGTGCACAAGCACACACTTGTTTGTTTGTGTGTATGTGTTCGAGTGCCCCAGGGTCTCTTGACACTGTAAGTGAGCTCCAGACTTTTGTGTCCAGCTTTACATGGGTGTCAAGGAATTGAACCTGGGCCATCAGGTCTTGCAAGAAAGTGTCTTTTATCACTGACCAAATTTTCTGTTTGTTTTCATTGCCTGTAGCTTGCCCTGGTGGATCTTTTAGGTGTTCCTCTGGTTTGTGTGTCCCTCAGGCCCAGCGCTGTGATGGAGTGAATGACTGTTTTGATGAAAGCGATGAACTTTTCTGTGGTAAGTAGCCAAGCTGTTACTATGACTTCATGGTGAATAAGTAACTTCTCTGAGCCATTGCTGTTGCTGTGTGTCTGTAGTCTTTATAGTTGCTGTCTACTATTACAGCACAGACTATCCCAAAACTTAGTGGCTTTAACCAATCATTTATTCCTTTAAATAAAACCTATTTATTGCCAGGCATGGTGGTGCACTCCTTTAATCCCAGCACTTGGGAGGCAGAGGTAGGAGGATCACTGTGAGTTAGTTCCAGGGCTATAGTGAGACCCTACCTCAAACCCTCTTCTCCCCCCCCCCATTTTATTTATTTACTTATATGTGTGTATGTGTATGCCAAGGGCTTTTGTCACTGCAAGTGAATGTCTGTTTGGTCTCATGTGGGTGACTGGGGACCTGAACCTGGGCCAGTGGGCTTTGCAAGCATGTTCCTTAAACCAACCAACTCCCCAGAACCCCAACCATTTATTCTTAGTAGACAGATTCAACACAGAAAATAGCTGATGGTAATTATTTTCCTTAGAATAGATAACTTAGAATGTATCATCAAATTGTAATTTAATAAACCACCAGACTTTAACACATTCACACAAAGTAAAAATAAGATCTGGCAAACTCAAATGCATGAAATTACACCAATGTTCAATCATCTGCTTTTCCTCATAGACATTGTCAGTGTCGAGGAAAATGTAGTCTTATCTGTCGTGCTGAAGGTTTGCACCTTTAGAGGGTCACTGCTGACGTCTTGGGCTTATGGCTTTTCTGTCTCTCTTTTTAGTAACCTCCAGGCCGGCCTGCAACACCAGCTCCCTTTGGAAGCATGGGCCTCTCGACTGTGACGGGTTTGGAGATTGTCAGGAAGGCCAGGATGAGCAGAACTGCACTCAGAGTGAGGAGGCGTGCCCAGTCCTCTGTTCTTCCTGTAGAACCTCCTAAACGAGACCCAGTCACCTTTGCTGGGCTCAGGGTCATGGCCTCTGCACAGCTTGCCCAGAGTTTTCCCAGTTTTGAGTGCTGAAATCTCTTGTCCTGAGAATCCCTCTGCTCTGGGAAACAATGAGATGCTTGCTCTCCGAGTGAGAGGGAATGGTGTGTGTGTGTGTGTGTGTGTGTGTGTGTGTGTGTGTGTGTGTGTGCGTTCCCTTGTGAATACTGACAGACTTTCATTTCTCTATACTTTTCCTATTACTAAGTGGTAGGCCACTGGGGCGAACCTGCCTGATACTGTGAAAGGACCCCTACTGTAATTCTTGTAGAAATGCCCATCTCCGCGTTGTGGACAAGGGTGAAGCAGCTCGTAGTATCTCTCCATTTCTCATCTCTTCATGAGCCAAAAGGACAGTATGGCAGTGGACTTTGCTGAGAGAGGGTTCTTTGGAGGATAAGACAATGTAATAGCAAAGACATGGTGGCATAATGCCATCTCCAATGTGTTGGGTCACATTCACAGCTATTCTGGGACACGTGTCCCAGGGGCCACAGGCTGGACCGAAGTCCATCAATGTGGTCACTTCTTTTTGCATCTTGCTTACCACAGAAGTACAGAGAGGCAACAGCTGACCTGTCTTCCAATGGCTCTGGTTACATTAAGGAGGCTACTTCTTTTTTTATTCCTCAGCAGCAAGAAACAACCTGTGATTAACCTGCCCCTTGCTGAGTACGGCGTCACTCACTCAAATCTGTTCCTAGCCAGCTAAAGAGCTGTTTCTTCTTTTGTTCATTTTTAGGCATTCCATGCACCAACAGGACTTTCAGGTGTGACAATGACATTTGCTTCAGGAAACAAAACGCAAAGTGTGATGGGGTAGTGGATTGTCCAGACGGAAGTGACGAAGTGGGTTGCAGTGAGTAGAAATGGGTGCTTCTGATTCCTGTATTCTCTTTTCCTTTAATGTTAAAATCGTTTCTTTTTGCTTCGGGGTATAAATACCCTGACAGACGTTGCCTCAGAGCCAGAGGGTAACAGCAAATATTGGTGAACTGAGCCTTAAATTGTTTTAGAGATGCAAAACATCTAGAGCTTTATTCCATCTCCTTTCTTTTCTTAATATTTTATTTATTCATTTTCAAGCAGACAGATACAAAGATAGAGAGAGAGAGCGCACCAGGGCTACCACTTTGTGGGTCTGGCTTATGTGGGTCCTAAGGAATTGAACTCGTGGCCTTAGGCACCAGAGGCAAGTGCCTTAACCGCTGAGCCATCTCACCAGCCCTTCCATCTCCTTTCTTGATAATGGACATCAACACAATAGACGTTTATGAGAACCTTCATTCCTAGAAGTACTGATCAAGGAAGATCTGAAAAGAACCTGTGAGAAAATAAACAGAAACTCGGTGCATGGCTCTGAGCTATGCCTCGTGTTATGAACAACATCGGGTGCTTATTTCTATAGCTAAGACCTGATAACTGCAATCTGCCATATGTTCTATTTGGTCACGTGTCCGGTAATTAGTCACTTGGTAACAATGCCATTTATGCTGGAAAGTAATTGCTCTGATAACTAGCTTTCTAAGCGGATTTTCATCTGTACTTTGGAGCCATTCTCGGTGCTGCTCCCTTGGGAACTTATCTTTGCCTTTCTACCTGGCAATACAGCCCCCTGGGCTTCTGTTTGTAGAGTCCAGCTGTTGCCACAGGTCCCTCCTCCCACACATGCATCTCGGTAAAGGGACTCCATGTCAGGGCATGTCTTCAGCAGGGCAGGAACTCTTAGTGCTGCTTTCAGACAGAGCCATAGGTTTCCTCTCACCTAGATAAGCAAGACATTTCAAATTGTTTTGTTGTGAGTCAGTTCCCAGTCTAGCCACAAACCTGATTGGGTTTCAAGGGATGTACATATATATATCTTTATTATCCATATTTAGTTAGATACATTGAATGAGCAAACAATGTGATGCTGTCCCCAATTCCCAGAATCCCCTCCTCCCTGTCCCCAATCAGCTGGGTATCCTCCTCCGTGAGCAGTCTGGATCAGTCCATGGGGTGGCGGTTATGGATGGCCTAGGAGTCAACCCGGTTCCCCCCTTTGTGTGCTGTTACTGAGGGGGGCCATGTCTCTGGATATTCTCCCCCACCATGGCTCTCACAATCTTTCCGCCCCTCTTGCGCTCAGTTCCCTGAGTCATGGAGGGTGAGTATCGAGGCTGCTTTGTTGTTGAGGTCTTAGGGCCTCTGAACTCCTGCTTTTCATTCTCCCCTAGCCCACCTTTAATTCCCATGACCCTTCCTGTCCTACAGGCTGCAGCAGGTCTTCCTCTTCTCTCCACCGCATCATCGGGGGCTCTGACTCCCAGGAGGGGGCCTGGCCCTGGCAGGTCAGCCTTCACTTCATAGGAACGGCCTACTGTGGTGCGTCTGTCATCTCCAGGGAGTGGCTTCTCTCTGCGGCCCACTGTTTCCATGGAAACAGGTAGAGCACCCCAGTTCTTCCTTTCAAGTACCTGCTGACCTCCTGCGGCACAAAGACACTCCCTTTGAGGACAATCCACTTAGTTGGTCTTCCGGTTGTTTGCTTGTTTGTTTTGATGGAGATAATCAGTTGTGTGTCACTTTTAAGTTGTTATTGGTCTGAAGAAGAAGGAACACAGAACACATCCCGAGTGAATATGCTTTTACTAGTCTGGAGAAAATAAAGACCGACCCTCAGCCAGGTGCGGTGGCTCACGCCTTTAATCCCAGCACTCGGGAGGCAGAGGTAGGGGATCGCCGTGAGTTCAAGGCCAGCCTGAGACTACATAGTGAATTCCGGGTCAGCCTGGGCTAGAGTGAGACCCTACCTCGAAAAAACCAATAATAATAATAATAAAGACCGACCCTCAAGGCACAGGGGGAACCTCAGGCAGTGTGTGGAGAATGTCGAGAAGGGCAGCAGTGAAGGTTGGCTGGGGTACAGAAATCCTTTTAGTTGAGGAATGAATCTGTCGTAGGTCCACGAGGATCACATTGGAAGGGGTCTGTCTGTCTTTGTCAGTAAGATATTATGGGGCAGGTGGTCCTTCAGCTAAGGGTGAAAAGAAAGCTGAGAAAATAACCTCACTTCAAATTTAAACCTATCTGAGATCTGCTGAGATATAAAAATAATATTTTTCATTCTGGATTTTTTTAAGTACAGTACTTCAATGAAATGATGCAATTTGAGTTTTTAATTTCTGTGGAACTTACAGGATCCTTGTGAATCACCAACAGAGCGTCACCTCTGTGTGAGCATGAGGCTTCCATGCTGGGAAGCTGCTCTGGATAGACTCTAGCCTTAGCATGACTTTGGCAGCTCAGCTGATGAGTGAGCGACTCCTTCGGACCGTGTCCTTTTCTTTCCAAACCTTCTTCTCCCTGGTGCTGATAGAGACCAAAACATCATGGGGAGACGGGAGCAAGGCTAGAGGTGGGGTTGGGGTTAAGATTAGAATTCTAGAAGGACTGAGGATGGAAGTAGAGCTGTTGTCTCTGAGAGTAGCCAAACTTCAGCAGCCAGAGCAGCAACTTACAAAGCTTCTAGTAGTTTCCAGGGAGTTTCATTCAGTTCCTGTTGAAATCACTTCAATTTCTGGTCTGCCTTGGTTCATATCATTTGAATTTTTTAGAAGGGCCCCTGGACTCACTTCATCTCTGGGTGTCCAAGGAGATGAGGAAGGCTCAGAGGAGGTGTGGGTCTTGCTATGTCCCTAGGCTTGGTTCCATGGGCCAAGACAGGATCATGGGAAGGCAGGCCCTCGTTTCCTTATCCCCATCACTCTGTAGTTCCAAACCACATGCGGCTTCGCACTACTAACTTTGTGATTCACCCCCTTTCTGCCAGGCTGTCAGACCCCACGCCGTGGACTGCTCACCTCGGGATGTACATACAGGGGAATGCCAAGTTTGTCTCCCCAGTGAGAAGAATTGTGGTCCACGAGTACTATAACAGCCAGACGTTTGATTATGACATTGCTTTGCTACAGCTCAGTATAGCCTGGCCTGAGACCCTGAAACAGCTCATTCAGCCAATATGCATCCCCCCAGCTGGCCAGAAAGTGCGCAGTGGGCAGAAGTGTTGGGTGACTGGCTGGGGGCGAAGGCACGAAGCAGGTGTGAGAAACGAATGGTGTGTCTCTTCCCTACACACCATGGTTCTTTGTACTGATGGGGTGCTTTGGGCTTCCCAGAGATTTGTCTGTGCACTTTCTTTTCAGCTTCCTGACAAAGAGAGTATTGTCATCTTTGTTTTGTGATCTTTCTACCTTTCCTAAAAGAAGCAGGGCTCTACAGATAAAGGGCGAGAGGCAGCATTGACCAGTGCGGGCCCTTTTTAAATTCTGAAGGAGCATCAGGTTTTCACTATAGAAGAATAATTCATCTTTATACTTAGATTCCCTTTTCATCCAAAGAAGTGATTCATTCTTAGAAAGGAGAGAGCACACAAAGGCACACCTGCTGTGTGAACTCAGACAACTGTCTGGGAGATTATGCAAGTGTGTTCACACCAGGGCTTCTGTCCAGAGAATGAGGATGAGGGAGAAATTCAGCTTTCAGCCCCTCAGTCTGCGACTTCAGGCTCTACCTCACACAAACCTAGAATTGGTCCACCCATGGGGTGACTTATTGCAATTTCTTAACCCAGGAAAGGAATCTCTTTTAGTCTGCAAAGATCAGACTGTATGTTAGAGATGCCACCCATCTTACCTAGTTTTCCCTTGGTCCAGGATTCGTGGCTGAATTTGAACAGATAGTGAGAGAAGACTCCAAAGTTTCATGAATGAGTGTCTGCACAAGGGTTAGTGCCCATAGATCTCCTTGATTGACCGAATCATCTCAGACCCCATTGACAGCTCTTCTGGGGGGGTGTCTAGGACAGGTACACCGTCTGTAATTCTTGAATTAACTCTGCAACCTTCCATTAACACTAACAAATCTATTGTGGCGGGTTCTCAAATGCTCACTGCACTTTTAGTTATCGAAGTAATAACATTCATCACCAGTTGGAGTTTGCTGAGGTCTGAGGGCCCCAATGAAAGCAGGCAGCTAACTGTGTGAACTCTGACGATGTTGATAGGTTACTGCACTCAGTCCTTCAATTACCTTATCATCTATGACACAAGGAAGAGACCCACCTACTTAGGAGACTCTAGGCATGTGTGCGTGTTTACTGACTCAGTGAGGCCAGCATGGTAAAAAAGGAAGAACTGTCTAGGAACACTTGAGTTTCTATGGATCCAGGATAATCCTATACATGTTATGTGCTCCAATTAAGGAGCTCACCTGAACAGGCATCTGAGTGCATCTCAGTATTTTCAGAGGTGCAGGTGTTAAAGAAAGCACAGTGACCCAGTAGTTCAGGTGATGGAAGCAGACCTTTGACCTGAAGGGCGCTGTCACTTGCTAGTTGTATGCCATAGGGCAGGTTCTTTACCTTCAAGGCCTTCATTTCTTTAGCAGCAAGATGAGGGTAATAATGGGATTTATCTCAAGGAATTGTCGAGGATGGAAGGGGATAGGCTGAGTTGATTGTTGAAATAAATCTGGATGAAGATTTCTACCTCCTGTGTATCTTCTAGATAACAAAGGCTCCCCAGTTTTGCAGCAAGCAGAGGTAGAGCTCATAGATCAAACCATCTGTGTTTCCACCTACGGGATCATCACTTCTCGAATGTTCTGTGCAGGAGTAATGTCAGGCAAGAGCGATGCCTGCAGAGTAAGTCATCTTCCTCTCCCCGACCCAGCTGGTTGTACTTTCTATAAATGTTTTCACATTGAATCTACACAACACCTGGATCAGCAAGGGCAGAACTTCCCTTTCCCGCATCTGGGTTGCCTAGATATTAATTATAACCTAGTTGCTTAAGATCAGGGAAATGTGGAGAAAGAAAGTGCTCTATAGAATTGGTTTTCTAGTTCTAAGGCAGTTCATCTGACATTTATAGGGTTAGCATACATCCTCTGCCATGGTTTTCTTATAACCCAAAGTTAAAGACAGTAAAATGTGTATGTGCACTTACGCTTCAGCATTGTCTCCTTAGCAACAGCCATTTGAACTCTTGAAATGACGGGGGTTTTATTTCTTCAGCCCTTGAAGCAGAAACCAGGGAAGGACAAACAAGGAGAAAGGGTATAAAACACTCGAATAGGCCACAGGTGCCCCTGGGAGTGATCCCGTTGGAGGTCATCTTGGGGGTAGGTCATTTTCCATGATCAGAAAGGAGAAAACAGGTGACTCCGAGGAAAAGGAGAATAGTGGGAGCTCTTCCCATATCTTGCCACACCTTAGCTCCAATGCCACAAAAAAAACGCACTTTCTTTTAAAGATGACTTCTATCTTTGAGATCCTATTTTGTGGCAGGCAAGCACTGTGTGAGGTCCTTGAAGAAGGGGGGAGGGTGGAGAAAGAATGAAGAGAAATAATCGCAGTAGTTTATTCTTTAGGAATGTGTGAGAATTGTGTTCATTTACAAGAGTTTGCTCATATTACTTTTAACCTAAAGAATCAGTGTTTTAGTGAACACAGCTTCTGAGTATAAGAGGAGATCCAAAATAATGCATATATTGTCTGTTGTGTAGGGAGATTCGGGCGGACCTTTATCCTGTCGAAGAAGAAGTGATGGAAAATGGATACTGACAGGCATCGTTAGCTGGGGACACGGATGCGGAAGACCAAACTTTCCTGGGGTTTACACAAGGGTGTCAAACTTTGTTCCCTGGATTCATAAATATGTTCCTTCTCTTTTATAATAGTACCAGCTGGGTTTTAAACTGTGATTTATGTGATGTATTCCTTAAAATGATGCAATAGTTTTCAGTAAAATGAGTCATTTTTTTTTGTTTCAATTGGAAATGTCAGACCTATCACATGTGATGTTTACTAAAAGCCAGGCAAACTAGTATATAGCCCAAAAAAGTTTGCCCCCAAGAATATAGTGATACTCATTCTTTTTAAAAAGTATTTTATTTATTTAATTGAGAGAGAGAGAAAGAAGCAGATAGATAGAGAAAGAATGGATGTACCAGGGCCTCCAGCCACTGCAAATGAACTCCAGACACATGCACCACCTTGTGCATATGGCTTTATGTGAGCACTGGGGACTTGAACTTGGGCCCTTCTGCTTTGCAGGCAAATGCCTTAACCACTAAGCCATCTCTCCAGTCCTGTGATAGTCTTTCTAAGGCACCAAAATGTTATTGGCTCATGGGTAGAAGGAGTCTTGTTGTTTTCGCCTCTGGGAGCACCAGTAGCCGCCGCGGGAGGGAAAACAGTGAAGCCGTGGGAGCTGAGCGAAGGCTGGTCGCTGCTCCGCTGTCTCAGGGCCATTCCACAGAGCTGGGGGGCCGATGCAGGGGGGTCCGGCGAGACACAGACGCCAGCAGATGTGTATAGTGTATCTACGTGGTTTTTTATTTAATTGGGAGGGCTTATATTTATAGGAAAAAGGGGGCCAGAGGGATGGGGAATAGGGAAGAGGAAAGGGGATTGGTTGGTTGGGGTGGTGAGTTAGTGGCCTGCACTGGGATAGGTGAATATGGACAACCTGAGAATACCTCATTTGGGGGGCCTGAGTGGTGGGAAATATGTGATCCTAGCCACAGTCCGTGGGGATGGGTACAAGGAAGTTTGTCTGATACCCAATGCCAGCCATGCTGAGATGGAAATGCTGGTTCCTGTGGCTTGCCCATGGGGGGTTGGGAGTCAGGGTTGATGGAGCTGGGAAATGCCACCTCGCTCAGACATCCTTAACCCTTTGTTCTCCGTGGCCTCACAGTAGCAGCGCCAACAAGCAGTGCCCAACAGAGTCTAAAGTGATGTCATGCACCAAGCTTCTAAAATAAAAGAAGAAGCAAAGGAGATGGGTTTCATCACTATATTCTCCTACTCAGGTGCAGACGTTTACAAGTATTGAGACAAACAAGACTTAGAGAAGAAAGACCAGTGAAAACCACACCTGACAGCATTCATTTCCATGAAATTAAATGCCTACCACAAATCTCCTTCACATATGCAACCAAAGTAAAAGTCATCAGCAGAGCAGCTACCTACATTGTAGCTTTCTATGGTATTCTGAAGGTATGCCCCCCCAATAGCTTCAGGTGTGTTCTTAAAATTTCGTTTTTCAGCCACTTGGCTGATAGAGATGTGACTGGGGGCAGATCCTGGAGTTCAGCCCTAATGTGTGTTTGGGGGTGGATCTGATTCCAGAGAGGTCTGATCGCTGCCTGGGGCCCTGCTGCTTGCTGTTTGGCTGTGCTCCCTTGTGGTTCTGACTGTGTGGTTGTGTGTAAGCAGAGAGAAAGAGAGTGAGAGAGAAAGACAGAGAGAGAGAGAGAGAGAGAGAGAGAGAGAGAGAGAGAGAGAGAGAATATGGGTGCATCAGGGCGTTCAACCACTGTAAACAAACTCCAGACACATTTGTCACCTTGTGCAATTGGCTTTATGTAGTTACTGGGGAATCAAACCTGGGTCATTAGGCTTCACAGGCTTTAACCACTGAGCCATCTCTCCAGCCCTCAGTGGAGTTGTTAATCCACACACATGTACAGCACCATGGGCACTCAGTGGAGCTGATGTGAATTCCGTGTTTCTCAGCTGTGTGGGGAGGAGATGAGGATGAGAGTGATCAGCCTCAGATACCTGGATAGTTCACACCAAAGTGGATGTCTTTAAAATGATGCTGGACTGTCCACTTCCTTCTTATAAAGGTATGAATTGAGGCAAATCCCCAGGTTGGTTTTGAATTGAAAAGGGATGAACTTCATAAGCCAAGACATGCGTGTGTTGTATGCTCTTTTACAGGGAGATTTGTGAGGGACTCATACCTTTCTTTACAAGTGCCTTAAAAATAGCAAAATGAATGTCTCAAGCCAACCCAAGACCATGTCTCAGCTGTTTTCCTGATTGGTTAGTCTGAGAAGCGGACCCAGCTGCTGATGTTCAGAGTAGCACTGCTTGCCAGGGCGCACTCTATAGGTACAGACGATACCTGTGGCGTGGGTGTTCAAAAGGCTGACTTGAAGGCGGTGAAACGTGTTGGAGGATTGGTGATGTTACTTTGATGCTGTTTCTCTAGTTTTTGGTCTATATGGTAACTGCTTAGGAAAGAATTTGCTCTGTGGAGATGAAAAGAATAAGTGAATTTTTTTGTGGTGGTTAACAAACTTGATAAGAAGTATATTTGAATTTTTGAAAGTTTAACTTTTTGAACATAAGCATTTAATAATAACTTAGAAGTCTATTAAAATGAACTATTGGTGAAATAACAATGCATTATTAAAAACTATGCCTATAGAATTAAGTACATGGCAAATGGCTGAACTGATCTAGTTCAAGTTTGGTTCTTGTTTTTTTAATGATGTGGTGGTTCAGTTGTGAGCCATCTTCAGTTCCGTTATCTGATTCTTTTCATATATATATATATAAACTGAAGTATTGTTTTTATATTTTATTTATTCATTTTCAAGCAGAGAGGGGAGAGAGAGAGAGAGAGAGAGAGAGAGAGAGAGAGAGAGAGAGAGAGAGAGAGATTACCAGGGCCACCACCTTGTGGGTCTGGCTTATGTGGGTCCTGGGGAATTGAACCCCGGGGCCTTAGGCACTGGAGGCAAATGCCTTAACCGCTAAGCCATCTCTCCAGCCCCATAAGTTTGGTTCTTTATTCACAATCTTTTAACTTTCATTAAGAATTTTCTAATCTAAATCTAGTTGTATCCCCAGCGGGAAACACTTGTAACTCATTCTAAATCCTTGCTTTTCAATCAAACCCAAAGAATGGAAAAAAAAGTCCTCAAATAGGGTTTGGAATACTCATTTATATTCTAGGTCAGCTGCCTGGAGATTAAGAAACTTGCACTTACCATCAACAGGAACAGGTTGTAATTAAGAATGTAAGCAGCTCAGGTAATATTGGGAGGGGCCAGCAAGTGTCATTGATCAGCAAAATGGGGCAGGAAGAAAAATCCTTATCAAAACACGTTGCATCCCGGGCTAGTACCGGGTGTAAAGGGCTAGGTATTCGTAGCAGCAGGCTGGAAAGGATTTGTTGAGACCTTGATGTTTTCAGGAACAGCCATGAATGCTTTCTGTTAATTATATCACTGAATCCTCCTAACTCCACTGGGTGGGAATCATTTTACAAGGAGGAAAGAAGCCATAGACATGGAACACCTTGCCCTCCCCTTGAAACATGCACATATCATGGGTCTGAATTTGAGCCAAGTTCAGCTTACTTTCAGAACCTATGCCCCTTACACTGGCACAATAGGGGCATGAGATAGGCAGATGGAATTCTGGACATGCATGGTTAGAAAACTCAGAAGCCTGGCTTCCTGACTCAGATATGCATTTGTGACAGGGACAGGGACTTCCTGACACTCCGGAGGAGTGAGCCTATGTGGAGAAAGCAGGCTTAGGGAGGAGACAGGTACAGTCCAGCTGACTCAGGGGGCCTCCCATGGAGATGAGGGAACCACTGGAAGAGTTACCTGGGTCCCATGGGAGGGAGGGAGGTCAGAGATTTGAGAGCTCTTGGAATTTCTATCATGGATGCATCTGTTGGAAACCTTCTCCCTTTCATTGGCTCCTGTGTCGTGTGTGTGTGTGTGTGTGTGTGTGTGTGTGTGTGTGTGTGTGTGTGTGTATGCACTCTCAGGGGCACACATGTGTGCGTGCCTGTGGAGGCCAGAGGTCAATGTTTGGCGCCTTCTTCAATCTCCCTCTGTTGTAGTTAGTGTTTCTCTTCTCGCTGCTGCAGAAAGAACCCAACCAAAAGCAGCTTGTGGAGGAATTGTGGAGGAGGTTTATTTTGGCTTATAGACTTAAGGGAAGCTCCAAGACGGCAGGGAAAATGACTGCATGAGCAGAGGGTGGACATCACCTCCACCACAGCACTGCAAGCAGCGGTAGGAAGGTGTGCCAAACACTGGCAAGGGGAAGCTGGCTATAACCCCATAAGCCCGCCCCCAACAACACAGCTCCAGCGAGGTTCCAATTCCAGAACTTCCATCAGCTGGGGATTGAGAATTCAGAGCACATAAGTTTATGGGGGACACTGGATCGATCAAACCATCACACGCTCCATCTCGTTTTATGAGACAGGGTCTCTTACTGAACCTGGAGCTGACAGATGTGGCTAGACTTTCTGGCCAGCAAGCCTCCGGGATCCTCCTGTCTCTGCTTGCTCAGCACTGGTCCTACAGGAGAGTTCATGCTGGCTTGTAGTGGGCACTGGGGAGCAAACTCAGATACTGATGCTTCACAGGCAAATAATTAATCCACCAAACCATCTTCCAGCAGAGCTCCTGCTCTTAATTCGACTCTAGTTCCTTTTAGTCCTGGGGTGCTAACAGCTTCCTGTTTTTGCTGGCCCCTGGGTATGTCAGCATTCAGTGATGGTTCACTGCTTACCCCTTCCTCCTTTGTTACAAAGTCTCTTCAAAATCCCTAGCAGAAAATGCAGTCTGATTGCCCGGGATCGTCCTGGTACCCAGAGGCAGGGCCCAGCACAATGGCTCTGAACAGAAGGTTGAGAGGTGAGGTCTTAGGACCTGAACACACCTCGATTTGCAAACATCATTCCAGGCACACTACTTCGTTTGTTCTATGCACAGGGTGTGGAGATTATGGGTGTATTTGCTTTTTTCTCCTGTGTGTGTGTGTGTGTGTGTGTGTGTGTGTGTGTGTGTGTGTGTGTGTGACTGACTCTGCCCCTCAAATATACTCAACAGTAATGTTTGTGAGTTCTTGTTATGTTCCAGTCACTGTTCTTTCAATCCTACACTCTACTAACAGAGAACTAACACTATGCCAGCTTTGCAGATGAAGGCACTCTGGCACAGAGAGATAAAGCCCCTGGGTGTCAAGGCTAGGAACCCTCGAAGTAGGCAATAAGGCAGCTAGCCTGGTATCAGCGATACCGCCTCATGGCCTGAATCTGAACTGGCAAAGGGAAATGTGTGGGTGTGTATTATTTGGCTCCCTGTGCCGCTGCGAGTCTAGCATGGTGCCTGACACACAGTAGATGATTCACAGTGAGACTTGATCGTGGGGGCAGAGGCAAGCCCCCAGCACATTCCTGGGCAGAGGAAGGCCACGTTCCAGGAGGGCTGGGGCTGAGCAGCCAGCCCAGCCCATCCCTGCCCAGCCCTGCCCAGCTTTCCTGCGCGCAGCCCCATCTGGTCCTGGGCTGACCTGGCCTTCTTCTGCACCTACCAGAGGCATCGCAGACAGCGCCCTGAACAAACCAGAAAAACAGCCTGCGACAGGGCAAGGTCCCAGCACCCTAGACCGCAGGAGCACCGATAGCCTCCCTAGTCGGCCCGCCGCCGGAGGTCTAGCCGGCTTCATCCCTCCCCTCGCCGCCGCCCGAGGTCTAAGGCACGGTGGGTGGAGTGACCGCCGCAGGACGCCCTCTGGACTCTGCCCGGTTGCTCGTCAGGTGCCTGCACCCCGCGCCCCGGCTCGGCCCTTCCCCCGGCTTCCATGGAAGGGGCCCCATCACCCGCGGAAGATCTGGAGCTGTCGGTGCTGGAGGAGCAGCCTGACGAACAGGCACCCCTCAACGGGGTCCAGGTCCAGCCTTGTTCCGAAGAGGACCCCAGTCCAGCCCAGGTACGGTCCCCTGGAGGTGCTGAGATCCGATCCCTGGGCAGGGTGTCAAGCCCACAGCGCCTCCTCCAATGTCCCTGGCCCAGAAGGAGGGTGCAGCAGGCTGCCACCTCCCCAAAGCCCCTCGGACCCCTCTGATCTCTCCAACTCCAGTGACACTTCGAGGTCAAGTGTGAGAGAGACGGTGGTTTAAAAGGTTATATAACTTTTAATTTAGTTTACTTTCTTCAATAAGAGTGATACCTTGATTCACTCTCTCCCTCCTTCCCTCCGTCCCTCCCCCTCTCTGTTTCTTTCTGTCTCCCCAACACATTCTATTTTCTTCTATTTTGGGCATCTGAATCTGCAGGAAGCGAGATAGGGAGAGAGGACAGAGCTAAAGCAAGAAGCTGGGCCCAGCCTGGAGGTGGGTCAGGGAGAACTTAACTGGTCAGTTGAAGAGTTCTTACCTCAAAGGACTAGAGTTGCCTTTCCATCTTAAGGAAGGTGCTGGTGCTCAGCTTGAGCTCTTTTCCGATTCAGCCATCCCCGTGCCTGAACACTGTTTGCAGATCAAATACCTGTAAAACATCGGAGAGTGAATTCTAAGCCCTGTGTCTTCTGATTACATAGTTTTAGCCTGACTTCTCTAGGCTCCTCTCCACCTCTACCTCACTGGGGGCCCAACTCCTGATATTTCTGGAGAAGAAACTTCAAGACGTGAAAGCACAGCTTCTGTGCATGCTGATTCCTAGTACCACTGTAGTGCATAGGCATCCTGAATGAAATGGGACCACTATGGCTGATGGTCAGTGCAAGTGACCATAACCATGAACTTGCTGTATGTACCCTCCAGGACAGGTCTGGGCATGGGAATTGGAAACACCTGCCTCAGGTTATTCAGATCCAAGGACACCCCAAGGTATCAAATGATGTTAATGTTATTAATGAGCCCCATTTGGGATTCTGGATGCCTGTGGAAAATGCCACATTCATGGGGACATCAGTGTTTATAATTGTTTAGCACCTGCCTGGTAGCGAGCATGCTTTCATGTTCTTCCGACTTCCTTATTAGTCAGATGTACACAGAGAGCCTACGCTTCCTTGTAATTTGGCTTTGTAGGTCACCAAGCAGGAAAACGATGATTACTGACAGAATGGAGTGAAGGTTAAGGGATCCAGAGACCTTCTGGAAATATGAGAACAGAGAAATTTTTAATAAGGAGAGTGAGAGGAATGGACAATAATACCCTCCTCATGCCTCTGGTCCGAAAATAAGTTGAAATGTATTTCAACCGGATTGCTGATAGGGGTCATTAAGTGCTGGCTAGCACAAAGCATATTAGCCAGACACTTAAGAATTTTGTGTGAATATCCTTAAAGCATGGAATAAGATTTCCAACTGTGAGACCTTCTTTAAGTCCATGTTTTCCATTAGCTATAGTTTTTGTATTATCACACGCCAAACACTGTGATACATAAATGCATTTACTTATCACATTATCTTAAGAGGAGGACAGGAAGGTTCTGAGTTGACCAATGAAGGAACCGAGGGAGGAAACTGAGGCTTCCAGAAGCTACCAAAATGCTCAGGTTCACTCAGTGGGCCCTCTGAAGTATATACTCATGTTTCTGAAATCTCAGAACTATGCTGTCTCTGTTGCTTTTATCCATCTATGTGCCTATCTATAAATATATGAATGTAGTGTGATTTGTACTCATTAATAGTTGCCGCAGTTTTAAATGACTAATTTCTATAGGTTAGATCTCTTACAGTTAGGTAATCTAAGCAACATAAGAGGGCCAGAGGGGGACATCTGGCTGATGAGAGACTCAGGTGCATGCCGAGAGGGCCAGGGAACAGGGCTGGGATCACTTGGAAGAAGACATAATGTCAACAGGAAGAGCTGGGCTGGGGACTACACAAAGGCATGAGGAACAACTTGTCCCTTTTTCTATCTGGATTTGGGCCTTAGAAGAAAAGAAACATAGACTGCTAGACTTTACTTTTCCACTGTCACTGAGAGCATTTTAATACCATTGGGTCCACATTTTAACAGAGGGGCTGGGGGATGGTTCAGCAGTTAAAAGTGATTGCTTGCAAGCTGCTGGCTCCAGTTCAATTCTAAGCACCCATATAAAAGCCAGGTGCAAAGTGGCCATGTGTCTGCGATCCCAATGTGCCCAGGAAAATAGGTGACAGAGCTGGGAGAATGGGGAAGCTCACAAGCCAGCTAGATTGGAACAGGAGAGGTGACAAAAACAAAATGCTAAGGAGACACTGTCTCAAGCAAAGTGGAAGGAGGGGACAGATGCCCTGCAGTAGAGCTCAGGCCTCAGGGTCTGCTCATGCACCGTGGCAAGTGTACAGCTGCGCTCTCATGTGTGCATGTGCACACATCACATAATAATAATAACAATAAAAAAGAAATTGTAGGTGATAGAGTTAGACTGGTTGTCTTTCATGGCTCATGACAGGGTTCCTGATTCAGCAGCTCCAGACACATTCTGAGCAAGATGGCTCGAGAATTAGACTAATTAATTAAACTAGTTAATTAGCCCCATTGCATTGTTAATCTAGGACAAATGTTAAGTGGCTCTTTTTGTGATTGGATCAAAGATGTGGATGGAATATCACCATGAAAATATAAAAGTGCAGAGGTTCTTATGTACTAAAAATTTCCCTCGACTCTTTTTAAAAATTTTATTATCCATTATTAGATACACTTAATAAGGGAATAATGTGTTGATGTCTCCATTTCCCCTATTTCCCTCTTCCCTGTCCCTGATCAGTTGGATTTCCTCCTCCGTGGGCAGTCTGGATCAGTCCATGGAGTAGGGGGTTATGGATAGCCTAGGAGTCAACCTGGTTCCACCCCCTTTGTGTGTTGTTACTGAGGGGGGCCATGTCTCTGGATATTCTCCCTCACTATGACTCTTACAATCTTTCCTCCCATTCTTCTGCTCAGTTCCCTGGGTCATGGTGGGTGTCTACACTTTACTTTTTAAAAATCTTCTCCTGATTGGTCCAAGGAGACGAAAACCTTTCTTGGATCAGAGAGATGGGTAATCCCACCACTGTGTCTGGAACTTTGTCATATATTTAGATCTCTACCTGAGGAGGGATGTGAGTGTCTGTGAGTGTGTTCAGAGGAAACCCCTGAAAATTCCACAGCCAGCTAGGGTAATCCTAGAATGTAATGTGCAGTTCACAGGTATCTCTAAAGGCTTCATGTAGAAGAAACTGGGGGAGGGGACTTTCAGGACGTACAATGTGGACAAGAGAAAAAAGCAAGAAGCCAGTGAAGGAGACCATGTGACTGTGATTGAGTTTTAGGGGAGACTCAGTAGCATGCATCTACCATGTCAGAAAGTCCCCCCTCAGGGCATGTGGACTCTTCTGGCTGCACTTCTAACAAACACTGAGTCCTCGATTGATTCTGCCATGCAAACCACTGAGAAGCACCGCCCCTTATTTGACTGTAAGTGGCTGATGGGCCATTTGATGGCTTAGTCTGTGTCGATTAATACTGTGAGGGAGAGTGGTCAGCACCTCACTCTTGGGCAGAAGACAGGGCAGGGAAGGATGCCAGGTGGTAGGAGGGCAGCCATGGGCTGGACAGGAAGAGGCATGTCCTGAGGTGAAGGCCATGTACTTCTCTCCTGAGTTGCTCCGGGATGTCAGAGGTTTTAGTGGTCTCCTCAAGCAGACTCCTAATTTTTGATCTCTAATGGACAGCTCAAATGGGGGCACGGGTGCCCTTGGCACTCACTGATGCGCATTAGAGACTCTAGGCTACTTCCTTTTGTGCTAGGCTTTATGGCCTGGCTGCCTCTTGCTTAAGTACAGAAAATGCCATGGGCCAATCTTGTCCTCAGAAGCTCTGTGAGTGGGGAGGTATGCTCTGTCCCCTGAGAAGTTAAAGGTTCTTTGCACCAGGATTTTTTTTTTCCTATACGCCTTCTTGAGCCCTTGGCTCTGGTGGCTGGGGTTTAGTTCTGTTTAGTTCTAGAGCCGTGTGAGAATTCACCCTAGCTCTAGACTCCAGAAACACTTGGAACTCCAGCAGGTTTTCTTTGTCCACATCTCCAGGTCCATCACTATTTCCCTCATTAGGATATGCTGGGGCCCAAGATCCCAACCCTCAGGTATGCCTCCATTTGGCCATTGTTCTAGAATTTTCCGAGACCATTTGGGAGTCCCCTTCAAATAATCAGCATATATTTATTAAATACCTGTTACCTGTATGAGGCATGACAGCCCTTCCTCGGTGTGGTTTCAAGTTTACTGAGGAAGCTAAGGCCAGCCTCCATTTGTATATGAACTTGAAACCTGATAGGATAGTCAATGGCAGAAACAGGTGAACCATTGGGAATGCCCACGTTCTGGGAGGCCCCTTTAAGGGTAGAAAGAAAAGCAACCTTGACCTGCCTCTAGCAGAGGCTGAGAGCAGTGCTCTAACCGTTGGTAAAGCAATTGATTCAGTCTGGGAGGTTTAACATGGCAAACCAGAGCCTGGTCCTCTTCTCCCATAATCCGCTGGGAGATGCAGGCAGGGCCTGGGTATGCGCCAATGAAAATCCTGCCCAGGTATTTCTGATGTGCAGCCAGGCCTGGGAAACTCTAATGGAAGAAGTGTGACGTGTGGGCGTCATGTGGATCAATTGTTTTCTTTTCTGATGGCCACCACAAAGATAGAGACGGAGAAGGAAGTCAACAAGGTGGTTCAGTTGTCTGTCTGCTGCTTTCTGGGTCAGGTACTCTGTGTACCAACCCAGGAGTGATTGCTTCTTTCCACTGATCAACTCTTATTTCTTAACAGTTGCTTTCTGTATATCACTTCTAGGTTTTACAACAGGCATGGGAGTTCGATTTGGTACAGAGAGCCCTTGAATTTCCGTGGTTCACTTACCATTCATGTTATTAGAAATGGTGAATAGGGTACAAACGTCATTCACACTCAGTGGAAGCTGTACCTCAGATTTTGACTTGATCTTTTTAAAAAATATTTTATTTATTCATTTTCAAGGAGAGAGAGAGAGAGAGAGAGAGAGAGAGAGAGAGAGAGAGAGAGAGAGAGAGAGAGAGAGAGAGAGAGCGCACCAGGGCCACCACCTTGTGGGTCTGGCTTATGTGGGTCCTGGGGAATTGAACCCAGGGCCTGAGGCACTGGAGGCAAATGGCTTAACCGCTGAGCCATCTCTCCAGCCCTTGACTTGATCTTGATCCTGTCCTGGGCTGGTGATGTGATATGTGAATAGATTAAAAGTTACAGCCAGACACACCTCCCAGTCAGCCACACATGCACACATCTGATGCTCACAATACCGTTTCCCAGGTTAGCTGTATTACACGCATATTCTTTTATCTTTTAGATAATGAAGATTGAACCTAACTAGGGATTTGAGCCTTCGCCACCAAGCCCAATTATATGGCATTCACTATTTTCTATTTATGATGGTTTAGTGGGATGTAACCCCATCATCAATTGAGGAACATTTGTATCTAAAAGCTGACATTGAATCTTGCTCAACACCCTCCAACCTTTAAGCTGTACGCTTGATATTGGGATCTGAGGGTGTCAGTTATAGAAACACCAATCTTCCTCCACCATCACATTCTACTGCTCCCCATGCACCTGATAGAGGATTCACACCCAGTGGGAAGCAGAGTTAAAGGACAAGTCAGGGACAGGCGGAAGCACTGAGGCCTCTGCACATTGGACCTGGAGCTCCATACTATGATCCTATGAGGCTGTGCACAAGAGAGTCAGGGAGCTTTGCAGTGAAATACCCCTGAACTAGCTCAGCCTTGTTTCTCTCCATGCTGCATGGGGAATGGGTTAATGCATACCTTGAAGGGCTTTTAGGATTAAGTGAAATCCCATATGCTCAGCAAACCATGGCAGTTGTAATTATTTTCTTTGACCCCATATTCTGCCTCGTTGCAAAAACTTGTTTCTAGGCTGGAGAGATGTCTCAGCAGTTAAGACACTTGTCTGCAAAGCCTAACAACCTGAATTTGATCCCCCAGTACCCACGTAAAGTCAGATGCACAAAGTGGCACATGCATCTGGAGTTTGCAGTGGCTGGAGGCCCTGGTGCGCCCATTCTCTCTCTCTCTCTCTCTCTCTCTTTCTCTCTCTCTCTCTTTTCTCTATCTCTTTCTGCTTGCAAATAAATAAATCAAATTTTAAAAAAACTTATTTCGGGCTGGAGAGATGGCTCAGTGGTTAAGGCACTTGCCTTCAGTGCCTAAGGTCCCCGGGTTCAATTCCCCAGGACCCGCATAAGCCAGACCCACAAGGTTGTGGCCCTAGTGTTCTCTCTCTCTCTCTCTCTCTCTCTCTCTCTCTCTCTCTCTCTCTCTCTCTCTCTCTGCTTGAAAAAAAAAACTTGTTTCCTACTGTTCCTTGCATCTGTCCCTTCATTTCCCTTCCATTGTTTTGCATGGACACGGGATCAGAGCTGTAGACTTCTAGCTTTTTCTTGGAATGCTCAATTCAATCCACATAGCATTTTTCTCTTAGTTTTCATCTTGGCTCTCTTGTGTCTTGAGAGGTTCAACAGGTCTCTGGTAAACTCTATATAAACTCAACCTGCATTGACGGCAGCAGATTGTTAATGTTTGGACCTTGTATTATTAGTTACTTTTCTCCTTGCTGTCACCAAATACCTGACAAGAAGCAGCTTAAGAAAGGAAAGGTTTCTTTTGGCTTCCAGTTAGAGGGGATTTAGTCCATCTTGGTGGGAAAGCAGGAGAGCATGAGCCGCTGGTCACATGGCATCTGCAGCCAGGAAGGAGAGAGAGTGAACAGGAAATGAGGCTGGGCTTTAAAAACCTTGGGGATCTGCTTCAAGTGACCCACTTCCTTCAGCAAGGGTTCACTTCCTCAATGTTCCACCACCTTCCCTAACAGAGCCACCAACTGGGGACCAAGGGTTCAATATGGTGGACATTTCATATTCAAACCCCAACAAACTTGAAAGCCCGCTCCCCTCCAAAAAGGCTCATGTGTGGAGGCTTGGTCTCCATTGTGGTAATGTTCAGAGATGGGTCTTTTAAATACATATATTTGCTAGCAGAGAAAGAGAGACAGAGAGAAAGAGAATGGGCCTGCCAGGGCATCTCAGATGTCTATGTATGCACCACTTTGTGCACCTGGCTCTATGTGGGTACTTGGGAATTAAACCTGGGTCATTATGCTTTGCAGGCAGTGCCTTAACTGCGGAGCCATCTCTCCAGCCCAAAACATTTTCTCATTTCCTTCTTTTATTTTTCCTTTTTGTCTTTGAGGAAGGGTTTCACCTGCTCTAGCCCAGATGGACCAGGAATTAGATTCAGGCTGACCTTGAACTCACCCGATCCTCTTATCTCAGCCTCCTAGGTGCTGAGATTAAAGGCTTGTGCCACCACACCCAGCCAGAGATGGGTCTTTTGATGGTAACTGGATCATGAGAGCTCTGATGTCATAAGTGGGCTCATCCTCCCTGAGGACTCATGGATGCGTTTGTGATTTGATGACATCACTGTGAATGGTAGACATTTTAGAAGGTGGGGTGTAGTTGGAAGACATTGATCACTGGGGGTGTGCCCTATCCTGTCCCCACACATTCTCTCTCTCTCTCCTTCCCTTCCTCCCTCCCTCCCTCCCTCCCTCCCTCTTCTCTCTCTCTCTCTCTCTCTCTCTCTCTCTCTCTCTCTCTCTCTCTCTCTCTCTCTCTCCTTCCTGGCTGCTATGAAGTGAACAGCCTCCTATTATATGCTCCAACTGCCATGATGTCCTGCCTCCCCACAGGACCACAGCAATGGCATCAGATGTCCATGGACAGAAGCTTCTGGAACCAAAAGTAAAATAACTGTCAAAATCATTCTTTCCTCCTTTGAGCTGACTTTTTGTCACAGTGAGGGAAAGCTAATGCAGACACTACAGGCCAAGCTTTCACTCTTACATTACTTGAGAGTTCAACCCTCACATTCCAATCCTCAGATTCAACTGCTGACCAGCTCTGTTATGAATCACCAGATGCTGGTTTTTGAATCAAAATGCCTTCACAAAAGTTCATCTTTCAGGGCTGGAGAGATGGCTCAGCAGTTAAGGTGCTTACCTGCAAAGCCTAACAACCAGTTTGATTCTCCACTAGCCATGTACAGTCAAGTGCATAAAGTGGCACATATATCTGGAGTCCTTTTGCAGTGGCTGAAGGTCCTGGCATGCCCATTCTGTCTGTCTGTTTCTCTTCTCTTTCTCTTTGTGTGTAAATAAATAAAGAAAATAAGCCTTTAAAAATGAAAATTGGCAATGTTTTTAAAAATTCATCTTTCACACACAACAACAAATATTGCATGTTCTCATTTATTTCTGGAAGCCAAAAACGTCGATTCGATCTTCTTGAAGTTGAGAGAAGACTGATTACGATAGCCTGGGAGGGCATAGGGCACAGAGGGAGAGAGAGAGAGAGAGAGAGAGAGAGAGAGAGAGAGAGAGAGAGAGAGAGAGATTAACAAGTACAGAGTGCAGTTAGACAGAAGAAATAACTTCAGGTGTTCTTCAGCACAGTCTGTTTATTATGGTTGACAATAATTGATTGCATATTTTAAAATAATAATAGACAGGATTTTGTATGTTACTAACATAAAAAAGATCAGTGTTAGAGATATGCCAATTACTCTGATCTGATCACTAGCCATGACACATGGCTACTGAAATGTCTTAATTATTATGTGTCAGATAAAAATAAATGTATTTAAAATTTTTTTAAAAACCCTGTCTCCTTTCTTCCTCACTTCATAACCCTCAGAGCAGGATACTGCTAACTTTTGGGGGCTCCATTTTTCCTGCTTTATATCTTTGTAAATTTGGTTCCCTATAGTTAGGTTAGGAGCCTCTGGCCTGATCACTATCAACAGTGGGAACTTGAAAGCATTTGTTGGAATCAAATAACTGTCTCCCAAACTTCCTTCACGTTCTAGGTGGACAAGAAAAGCCCCTGGAGTGCTTGTACTAAGAATGTAGTTGGCAAGTGTAAGCTGTGGATGGTGGTCACCTCCGTCTTCCTGGGCCTTGTTGTAGTGATCATCATTGGTTTGTGTGTTTTGGGAGGTAAGAGGATCTCAGCTGAGTAAGTTGACACATTTTATCATCATGTTTAATGCTTGTAAGGGACACTGAAATGGAAACTGCACCAGTTGCTAGCCCACCTCTTAGAAGATGAGGGGAAAAACGTGATTCATACCTATCATCACACTGCTGGGAGGCTAAAGGCAAGATCTGTATTTCAAGGACAGCCTGGGCTAGAGAGTGAATTTTTTAAAAATAAATTATGTCATCTTTCTTATCCAATATTCAGATACACTGAATGAGCAAACAATGTGATGCTGTTCTCAATTCCCAGATTTCCCTCCTCCCAGTCGCCAATCAGCTGGATATCCTCCTTCATGGGCAGTCTGGATCAGTCCATGGGGCAGGGGTTATGGATAGCCTAGGAGTCAACCCGGTTCCACTCCCCCTTAGTATGATGTTACTGAGGGGAGCCATGTCTCTGGGAATTCTCCCCCACCATGGCTCTTACAATCTTTCCGCCTCCTCTTCCCCTCAGTTCCCTGAGTCATGATGGGTGAGTATTAAGGCTGCTTTATTGTTGAGGTCTTAGGGGGGACTCTGTACTTCTGCTTTAGGTTGTGTTGAAAATCGTTGGTGTCTGTCTCGCTGGCTTATCCTGCGTTGACTGATTGGCTGTGGTTATAGGTCTATTGAGTGAATTTGAGGCCACTCTGGGACTGTGTAGTGAGCAATGTGTTCTCAAAAACAAACAAACAAGCAAGCAAACAAACGAAAAAGAAAACAGAATAAAACTGGCTTGGGATATGTTGAAAGTGTGACAGATGTACACAACCCTTATTATTTTTGGTTCTGGTTTGTTTGCTTTCAAAACTCTGGAGACCATTATCTTCCTTGAAACATTGCTCATTAGATCTTGAAGTTCCTTAAAACTTTAATTTAGACTCTATATGTTATTACATGTCAATACCTGTTTGCTTGATTTTTTTTCTTATTGTTTGCTCAATAAAATGGATTGTACTTCATTTATTGAGGTGGTACACACCTTTAATCCCAGTACTGAGAAGGCCAAGGAGGAGGATCCCATGAGTTCAAAGCCACCCTGAGAATACATAGTGAATTCCAGGTCAGCCTGATCTAGCGAGAGACCCTACCTTGAAAAACCAAAAAAAAAATTATTATTATACATCATTTAGTATATTTATATAAATGTGTTTTAATGATAAAATGAGTAATTTATTTGAATTAAAAACACTTTATATAGATCTAGGCATCTATAAGCTGTCACTAACTTATTTTCAAAATAACTGTGCTGAACATACTTAAGAAACAAATATTTACATGATATTAACACTATACACATTTTATCTGTTTATTGAGTTTTGAATTAAAAACAAAATATTTTCAATAATGTTCCATCTATATTAACACCTTAATAATTTTCTTATATTCATTTTCTTATTTGTGTTTTGAGAGCTTATTTTTATAGTCTAGTCTACCCTTGAGATTTTAATTTCATATTAAGATAATTTCAACAACTTATTAAAAATTCTTTGTGAATATTATTTTAATAACTAATATAGTCTTATATACTATCTTAAAGTCTTTTAGGTTGTTGCTATTTTTATGATTTTTTGAATTATTTAAAATTTTTATGATGTAGAAATATAGTATGCTCCAGTGAGCAAATAGTTTCTACCTCAAAAGAGGGAAGAAGGGATTTGTTTTGCTTGTACCTGGAGGTGGGAAGGAGAGGAGTCCATCTGAAGTTGCAGGTCCTGAGATCTAAAGTCCGTAAGAACTGGGATCCAGTCAGGCTCTCTCTCTCTCTCTCTCTCAGTAGCAAACCCAGTCATAGGAAGGCAAGAAAACCAGGCAGTTGCTGAGTCTCTCTGGAGGGATCCTTAGGATTGTCCCCGCAGAATATGAAAACCTTGATGCACTGTGTAGGTGGGAGGGATGGACAATCCTTTGAGGCCATCAGCTGATTGGGAGCAGGAAGAATCTGTCAGGTGTGCTGCCTGCCTCTGTCACACCAGGGGCCATGGTTATGATCATTGACACTGTCTGCCTCAGTTTCCCCACCCACTGAAACTGAAGTTGAGCCATAAAACAAGTTGGTGAGATCCCCAAAGTTCAAAGATTGTCTGCTAGCACCTGGGGCGGCTTATCACAACAAATCCAGGTGTAGAATATCCTCTAGTCTAAAGACAAGCCCCAGTAACTGTTGCTTTTCTCTAAAAACCACCTGACCTCAATTCACAAAAAGCAATCTGCAGAGATAGGTATTTAATTTCCCTCATTCATTTTTCTGGAGACAGTAAAGGTCACAGTGTAGATGTCAGGGGAAGAATTTTTTTAACATACAACACAAACTTTATTTCTAATTTGACTGCAATTTTTCATTTTTAACATAACCTACTGGCACATATTTCATGTGTGAGAGATTGTGTAAGTACACAGATTTAGAGTGATAGGTGAATTATCTCAGCCCTTTGGAGAAACAATTATAGTATCTGTTGTTACTAACATAAAATATAATGTCAGTCAGTTATTTTTTTAAAATTTAAAGAGCAAAGTTCTATACATATTTTGGCAGGCAAATATTTTTATTTTATTTGACATGTTGATCTTCTGGCTTTTAGACCTTCAAGTCCTGGTAAACTAAAATGGTGTACTCAACCAACTACTTAAAGGACTTTGAAAATGATACATATTCAGATATTTATAAAATAAACTTTGTTATAGTTTCTTCCAGTCCTTCTCTTACTTGCATTTTAAAGTAATTCGAGATTTATTTTTCGAGGTAGGGTCTCGCTCTAGCCCAGGCTGACCTGGAATTCACTCTGTAGTCTCAGGGTGGCCTTGAACTCACGGCAATCCTCCTACCTATACCTCCCGAGTGCTGGGATTAAAGGCATGTGCCACCATGCCCGGCAATTTGAGATTTTTTTAATAGCCTCATAACCTATGTTCGAGATCACTTTGGCAAATCACTAAAAATTCTGGGAAGAATTTTTGGTGGGGCAGTGTGGGATGCAGCAGAAAGCAGATAAGGAGTGGGAGAGGGGTTGCTTTCTGGGCTAGTCCTGGTCTGGAGAAACTTCTAGAACAACAGCCACAATCAGTCACTGCCTAATTGCCAAGCCCACTGATAGAAATCAAATATTTGTAGAAATTGTGTGGAAAATGTTGTCTGGTTAAAGAAGGGTTATGTTGAGCGAATCAAGGGCCAAGCATATGAGACTGTCTGGAATCAATTTGAGATAGAGGTTGCGCAGGAACTACATTTCCCATAGTCTTTTTGTCTTTCCTCTTCCCAATTTTTGAATCTCCTGTTTTAAGAATTTTTAGTCCTCAGATAATCTGGAGGGCCAGGGGCAGTACTAACTTGTCTTGCTGTGGATACAGAACAGTAAGTATCAGAGCAGAGAGGGTAACCAGTTTGGGGGGGCAGTGAACCCATGCCAGGATGCCCAGGGGCCAGAAGCGCATTGTCACTGGTGTTGATACTGGCAAGCCTGTGGTGCTATTCAAAGCAAAGCTGAATATAGTTGTTTCATGGTTGTTGCTAATTCTCTAGAGACTGCATCCCCCTACTGCCTGCATGTGAGGTGAGCTCGAGTCCTCCCTTGGTGTGCCCTGAAGAGACAGAAGTCAGGGTCACAGCTGAGCTTTACCCTTTATGTAGAGATGTGTACACTGTAAGAGAAAAAAGGCCAGCACTCTACCAGATGCCCATGGCATTGATTTATATCAATATAGATATAATTTTGTCATGTATTATGCATTATACCATGCTAGATATTATATACATATATACTATACATATGTCATGTATATATTAATTATGTATATATTGTGTCTGTATATATAATGCATTACATATATATTATATTATTTATATGCATGTATATATGTGTCAAATATACGGGCATAGGCCAATGGATCCTGTTGAACTTAGAGGCCTGGTTTTGTCCCAGCTTTGTAAGGAAATGTAATTAATGGAGCCTTTTCTACTCCCTGAAGAATTATAAAATCCTTGGCATAAAGGGTGGATTAAAAGCCTTCCTTCTTTCTCTCCAAGTCATTTTCTTTGCGGATAATTTGGAGAGCCCATTAAGCATCTTCAGGGGCTCTCCTTTCTTCGCCCCCATCTGGGCTAGAGAAGGGAAAACCCTGAGTAACATCTCACCAAGGAAGGTCTTGTGACAGATCGGTGGGGGATTCAAAGTTACTGCTCTCTTCCTGATTTCTGCCTGATCCCTCAGTTTGTCTTCGGTAAGAAGGAAAGCGGTGACACGGACTTTCTAAGTGATGCTGAGCTGAGTGGATGATTTCACTCCTCAGTTGAGAAGAATGAGTTTCATCTTGTGATGTCACATGGTCCTGACACACTGACAGCTTTCCCAGGGCTGTCCTTCCTGGTTAGGGTGACTCATTGGGAAATCCTAGGCAGACAGAATTAACAGTCATCACCTACCAAGGTCCTTTAGGGCAGAAACCTAACAGAAGCCCCACAGGCTGACTACCTTCAAACTACTTCCTGTGTCACCTGTCAGTCTTACCTTTGGATATTGGATGTTTTTCCACCTCACCAAGACTGAATTCCTGATCTCTCCTCCTCAAAGACTACCATAAACATCCACAGGTTCCTCTTAGCTCTCTAAATGGGGTAGCCTCGTTCTCCCACAAAATAGTCTTTCACAGAATTTTTGTTATATCATTGAGATTATTTTTCTCTCTTCTTTTATTGGCAACCTTCTAGAGAGGTTGGCATTTGAATCTTTCTCCTGCTTACTCTTAAACCTCCTATGTTTATTGGCACCAATTTATTCTTACCAAGATCACTGTCTGATCATGAAATATAATATTTTTCTAATATTCTTCTACCCTAGCTGTCAGCTGTCATCTCTGTCAGCTCCGTTGCATTCTAGCGGTCTATAGAACAGAATGCTGGAGCTTTAGGTCTTTTTTATATTCACATAATTTGTCACATATATACATTATATATACATATATGCATATACATGCGCTATATATACATACACACACACATATATATATACTAAAGATTCAACATAGGGCTATGCGTAACAGGCAACTAGTCTACCACTGAGCTATATCCCAAGCCCTCTCGTTACTTTATTTTTCTTTGTTGAGATGTGCTGAGGAATTGAACCCAGAGACTCACACACACTAGTGAGTTTCTCTACCACTGAGCTACATCCCCAACCCCTCTTGTTACTTTTAATTTTTCTTTTCTAAATTTTTCTTTATTTGCAAGGAGAGAGACAGAGACACAGAGATCACGCGATAGAGATGAGACAGAACAAATGGGCACGCCAGGCCTGTAGCCACTATAAAGAAACTCCAGATGCATGTGCCACCTCTTTGTGCATCTGGCTCTACATGGGCACTGGGGAATCGAACTCTGGGTCATTAGGGTTTTCAGGCAAGAGCCTTAACCACTGAACAATCCATCCAGCCCTTGTTACTTTTAATTTTGAGACAGGGTCTCATTAAATTGCCTAGACTGGACTTGAATTCACTCTGTAGTCCATGTTGGCCTTGAACCTGGGATCCTCTTACCTCTGCCTCCCCAGTAGCTGGGTTTTCTGCCTGTGGTAACCTTCCAGGTCTGGCTCATGTTTTGCAGTTTTTGGCTTCTGCATTGTCTTCATCTGTCTTAGTCTTCGCCTTCTCCCACCTTCTGCTTGCAAAGGGGATCCTCTGCCAGGGCAACAGGAGGAAACTCCTGAGTGTACGCTGCAAAGTTTCTCCCCATTTTAGGAATGCTCTCTGCTAGTTATTTCTACCTAGAAATGAATGCCACAATCTCAACCATCATCCATATGAAACTAATATATGTTTATATTCTTAGTCTTTTGGGGGATACCATAACAAAATACCATAAGCTCTGACACTTATAAACAACAGATTTATTGCTCACAATACCAGAGGCTCGGAAGTCTAGGACCAAGGCACCAGCAGATGTCTAGGTGGTGTCTAGCAGTGCCCACATTCTGGATGGCACCTTCTAGTTGTGTCCTCAGATGGAAGGAGGGGCAAGGTAGTTCCAGAGGCTTCTTTATTAGGCCACTGATCCCATACGTGATGATCACATTAAATATCAGGTTTCACCATTTGATTTGGGGAGGAATCAAACATTCAGAGCATGGCACCCCACCTTCCTCAGTTCACTTACCTTTCATACCTTCAGCATGAATCAAGAGACCATATTTACTTTGGCTCTGCTGTGGCCCATTTGTATCACCTTAGGGAGACTCTCAAGTCTTCTCAGCTTGAAACACAAATGATTTCTGAGTCTGAGTTGATTAGTGTACTTTGACTCTAATACATACTAGCCCATTGACCTAAACAGAGTATGCATTTTAAAGAAGACTCAAAAGTGAAAGCAATGATATTGAACTTATTAGGTTGGTTTTAAGGACTATGTGATATAATATCTCATAACATACAGCAGATTGCTTCACAGAGTAACAATTATTGCTGCTCACCAGGCTTGATATCTTAGAACCATCTTTGATTTTTTTCTCTCCTTTATTTAGATAATAAATGTTTTCATCACTCTGCTAGTATCTGAATGATAATTTTTCCGTGTTTGGTAAGGTTGCATGTTGGATATTAATTTGGGATTCTCATCTTTACCATCAGCTACAATATACATTTAAATATTTCTCTCGAAGGAATAACTTCATAGATTTAAGTGATGATTTATATGCTACAAGTGAAGTGTATGTCATTAGAGCAATTATTAGAGACTTGTTTTGGGCTTGGTTTCTCTTCTTAGTTCCCTCGACTGTAGCAATTATTGGGATCTCTAGTATATCCTGTAACATCTCTAATTCTTCCTCAGGCATTGATATCTACTGTAGACAGCTATGGGGTGTGTAGAGCTTAAAGATGTCCATTCCAATATTTCTTTATAGCAGTGGAAAGCTGAAATCCATAAATGTCAGATTTTTTAAAGGATGAGTTTATTATGAACATTATATACTTGATTATCACCTAAAGTTTGAGAAATAATCCCATCATGAACATTGTGAAGATTAAGATAATGTTTTCAAGGAATTGCATATACATGGGAAATGTATATGCAATCACATTTGGATATTAATACAATAACAAAATAATCAAGACAAATAAACAACAGAAGCAACAAAAAGTTAGGATATGTATCACTTAGTCATTAAGATTTCAAATACATAGGACAAAATATTAAGAAGGTCTAAGGATGTAGCTCAGAACAATGTGTGAGGCCCCAGGTTCAATCTCCAACACTGCAAAAATGATAGGGAAAAATAACATAAAATAATGGGGAAACCATTGCCATGACAAACTATAAGTTAACATAAAAAGAAGAAAGCCTTATTTTGCTTTATTATTTCAGAGGTTTTAGTCCATAGCTCTTTGGCCCTGTTTCTTTGTGTCTGAGGCAAGGTATAAAATCATGTGGGGAGAGGGAGGGAGGGAGACAGAGAGATAAATGAGAGAGAGAGAGAGAGAGAGAGAGAAGAAGAGGAAGAGGAGGAGGGAGGGGGCAGGGTTCCATTATTCCCTTCAAGTTCACACTCAGTGGGTTTCTTTTCCTTCTATTGTGTCTCACAGCCTAAAGATTTTACCATCTCCCACCATGACCATCATTTGCAAAACAAACCTTTAACATACCGTGTTTGGGAGGATATTTAAGATCAACCCCTAACAAGAGATTATTAGTTTTTTATTTGTTTAAATTTTTCTATAGCTTGCAAGTTCCCCACTATGATGACATAATTTTTAGTATTAGAAAAGTTATTCAATGACTCATAGCAAATTATGACTCAAGGATAATTCTTTGTGTGAGATTCCTCCTCCGCCCCCTCCCCCCCAAAAATCAGTTAGTCCTGATTCAGCCATTTTTCAGGAGGGTTCAGAGGATTCAGTTAAAATGATGAGCATACACTAAATAGGAGTTCTACGAGACTCACTTATCTGCTATGGAAATAAGTTGTGATGGCATACAGAAAATGTCTATGTGAGATGCCAATTAGACATTCTATGCCCAGGGTTTTCATTGGGTGTTCATGACATCGGCATTTTCCTATTACCAGCCTCCCATAAGGAAAGGAGATGTTGTTGGTACAAACACACGAGGCACTGTGGCTGACCCTTATTAGAGATGGTGGAACCTTCTCCAAATCCTGCTCCCAGACGTCAGCCAGAAGCTACCCATGGGCAGGTCTTCTCTTAGTCACCCGTGTCAGGCCAGTTGCATTAACTGTGTCTGACTATCCCTTCCTCATGTTTTCAGATTTCTTCAGGGAATAAGTGCCTGGATTCTTCTTTTTATGTACCTTTTCATCCCAAACATTCATTTTATCACAAATCTTTATTTAATAAAGCCTTTCAAACTCCAGTAAAGGATGCCAATGTTGTTATACTTAAGCATGAGATTTGAGGAGAATGTCTGTGAGCACCTGGTTCCCTCACCCACGCCTTTCTCAGCGCAGATGAGGTGACCCCTTGTGTGGGGCAAGCCTATGAGGCAAGCCTGAGAGGCTGGCGTGGAGCCTGGAGAGGGTAATCAGCATGGTCGTGCCAGCTTCTGGCTCCCTACTTTGTGTGGTTGTCCTTCGGCTCTGTTTAAAAGTCAATTAGCTAACAGTCATTAGAACCCGGCCACAGAGAGCTCATTGTTCTGGAACATTATGCCTGCAGACCCCAGGGCTCTGAGAACGGCTTGGCAATATGTCAACATTCCTCTCCTATGGAACGGAAGCTCGGGGGATGACTTCACGCCCATTCTGTCTCCAGGGCATGGGCTCTCATGTTCCCAATCTGGCCCATGACTTCACTTCCTCATCACGGTCTTTAACAACACTGAATTCGAAGGTGGTTCCCGAAAGTTGATTGTGACCATTTCTTCTCTATGTCTGAACTGTCCCCCAATATCTGCCCTGATGCCTTGGCACCTAGCTAAGCTGCAGATGCAGTGTAACAGAGTTCATGTTCTTCCCACTGGTTCCTTCTGTCTCTTCATCTGGTCCATATCTGCCATAAAACTAGCACAATTTTTATCGTAATGGAGTCAAACTCCTCTCTTTTATTTTGTTTTATTGAGAAAAGAAAGCATTTCTGCTTCCACTTTCTTGCTGTATCCAGGCTTTCTGCTTCACACTGCTGATTATGTTTAATTTTAGCAGCCAACAGAATGAGTACGTTTGTTTATCCATTTATTTTTTATTTATTTTTGAGACAAGGTTTCACTATGTAGCTCTGACTACCCTGATGCTTGCCATATATACCAGACTGGCATTGAACTTTCAGTGATCCTCCTGCCTCTGAGAGCCGGGGTTACAGGTATAAAACCCACACCTGGCTTTAATGTTATATTTTATGCATATGTTTGTTTATCTTTCTTTTTATTCCCATTCTCCTTAGCGACTTACATTGATGAAGATGAAAATGCAGTAGTTGAATTAACATCAAACAAAACATTCTTCATTATGTTCAAGATTCCAGCAGAGTGTGTCACTGAAGAGGAATTACCCCACCAGCTCACTCAAAGGGTAATTATGTCTTGTGCATCAATTGCTGAGTTATTGATATTAAACTATGAGTTCTGCTACTTGACATAGAGCACTGGATGCAATCACTTCATTTCTTTGTCTGTAGCAGAGAAAGATGGTTGCAAATGTGTTCTCTGTGGTGCAAAGCCAGCAGGTCGTAAGGGGCCTGGCCTCCAACTACAAGCACCCGGAGAAGAGTGTTGTGGTCCTATGCCTTACCCAGCCCAAGGATGTGGTAGGCAATGTGCCAGCTGTCAGGGCTACAGTCTGTGCCTGAAATGGGCCCACAGTCAGTAACTGAACAGTTGTGAAGCAATGTGTTATGTCCTATTGGGAGATCACACAGTGTTTTACATTCACAAAGGAGAGGTATATATACTCTTTGAGCTGGGGTGTCATGGAGACGGTGGAACTCAGGATGGTTTTGAAATAAGGGTTGGGATGCTCTAGTTGGAAGAGCATGGGTTATGCGGAGATCTGTGAAATCATGTACTGGACCTACTCATGCTACGTGGAGTTCCCTCAGGGGTTAAATGTCACAGGAAGAAGATAAGGCTCGGGTCTTGGAAATTCTCTCACTCTTTGGAAGGCACTGAAAGATTATAGTCAGTAGACTGACTTGGTCATATTTTCATTTGATTCTTACTGTGTGGTGGCAAAGAGCAGTTAGAAGTAGTGTAACGGGCTTCCTAGAAATGAGGGAGGCTTGAAGGAGGGCAATGTGAGAAGGAATAAGGAACACTCAAGTGACACTGAGGAAGTGTCCTCACTCAGAACTGAATGGCTGGAAGGTGGTGAAGAAGAGTGGAATTCTAGGCTCCTGGCTAGAAGGTGAGGAAAATGGGTGATGATATGATTTATGGGGAAGAAAAGGAAAGGGGGTGTGATGGTTAAGTTTTGATGTCAACTTGACCTTTCAAGTAATCTTGGGTGGGTCTCTGAGGATGTGCACAGGAAGGCACTCTTTCAGTAGGGGGCAGGAGGTAAGGAAGCTCAAAGAAGCTAGAAGTAAACATCCTTTCCTGTGTGGGCAGTGCAGGAAGGAAATTCCAGAGACTTAGGAAGCCATTAAGTCTGGAGAAGGGTTGTCCCTAAGACTATGTAAAGGGGAAAGAATTCTCTCCATGGCCCTCCTGCCTGTTTGCTATTGTGTGTATGGTATTGGTGATGGGTTTCTCTCTCTGCTTGGACCTGTGAAAGAGGACCAGCCTCTTTCACTTTTATGGGACTTCCCCTGGATCTGTAGCTTGAATACTTTCCTCCCCCAAATTGTGCCTGGTTTGGAGATTCATCCCAGCAGCGTGTGGCTGATTACAACAGTGGGCCTCCTGGGAAAGATGGGGGATCTGCAGCCAGACCAGTGAGGATCGTGGGGGGCAAGCTTGGCCATCTTACCAAAGATAGAGGAGCTCATGCCAGATCCAAAAGATTTATTGAAATGATATTAATTGGCTTTCCTTTATATTTATCCATTTTATTTTGTTTGTTTCTTGAAATGTGATCTCAATATGTAGCCCAAGCTAGCCTCAAACCCTGCATCCTCCTGTCTCAGCTTCTTCGGTGTTGAGATTACAGGTGTGTGCCACCATGCTTGGCTCAGTGGGTTTTATTTTCAGTTCTAGACTTGTGAAAAGTGTCACTTCATATGTAGAATAAGTTTTCTGATGGTTTAAGCAAAGAAGTTTGGCTTTATAGACAGAGAAAGACTCAAAGAAACAATAATGATAAATGAAAGCAGTTAAGTCATTTTAAAGTTACTTGCCTTGTAAGGTGAGGACAAGGGAGACAGAAAAATAGGAAAATAAATGATAAAGCCTAGGTTATTTCAGGTTACCTTTTATATGTAAGGATTAAGGCTTGAGAGGACTTCTTGAACAATGCCTATTGAAACTGGACTGTTTGGGAAATTTGGCTATCACTGTAATCATGATGTTATAGTTTGAATAATGTCCCCCAATAGATACAAAATTTATTATAATTGTAAATTGTCTCCAGCCAGTTCTGACTGCAGGAGGTGTGTAACCTTGGCCAGACCCTAGGGTTCAGCCCTAAGGTGTTTCTGGGGTGGGTCTGGAATTCTAGCTATACATATGCAAAAAGCAGTCTGAGCTCAAGACTGGAGTTCCTTTTGTTTGCTAGATTTTGGAGTGTGCTTGCTTGAGGTGCTGGTGGTGGGCTTCTGTCTCTCTCTCTCTCTGCTTGGATCTGTGAAAGGAGGGCAAGCCTTTCTTTAACTTCCCCTGGGTCTGTTCCTTCAATAAGTACTTTCCTCCCCAAAAATTGTTCCTGGTTTGGAGATTCACCCAGTGGTGTGTGCCTGACTATGACACATGATTTCTCAGAAAGCTGGATAATATCCTAGTTTCTGCTAGGTGACATAGGACACCAGCTTACATGACTGTTCTGAGTTTTAGCATGGCTTGTGCAGGAGTTTACCCCAAACAGTGGCCTCTTGTCCTTTTTATTTTCATTAGGATTCCATTCTGGTGGAATCAAAACACAGCATTAGCACTACTCCCAGAAATTTAATTCTGCCCTTGGTGTGTCATGCGTTGGTCCTGGTGTCCTTAGGACCAACCACATACACTTTTAAAAGTTCTTATTCTAGTGAAAGACAGACCATTTAATGTTGAATAAATGACAGTTTGCAAGCATTTCAAACTTTCAAGAGGAGCCAGGTGTGATGACTCATTACTGTAATCTAGTTCTAGATGGATTGGAAGATGTTTTTTGGGCTACTTAGTGAGGTCTAGGGCAGCCTGGTCTTGCAGAGACCCTGCCCCAAGCAACACAAAACAAAACAGCTTTTGAGAGGATTCAGTGCACTGGGAAGACTGTGCAGTCTATTGAAGCTGTGGAGAGATGATGCCAACAGTCAGGGTTTGCTTCTAGTCAGGGTTCCTATGAACCAAACAAAATGAAGTCAAGTAGATCAAAGAATGAGGCAAATGAGGCATCTCTCCATCTTAATCACACAACCTATTCATTAACATTTACAGCCAAGTCTTTACAATGCCATGCACATAGTAACTTTCTTATTTCTAGGACAAAATACCTGTCCCAAAGCAGCATAAGGAATAGGTTTAATTTTGGAATTTTGGTTTACAGTTTTTTTAAATTTATTTATTCATTTTCAAGCAGAAAGAGAGAGAGAGAGAGAGAGAGAGAGAGAGAGAGAGAGAGAGAGAGAGAGAACACAAGGGCCACCACCTTGTGGGTCTGGCTTATGTGAGTACTGGGGAATTGAACCTGGGGCCTAAGCACTGGAGGCAAGTGACTTAACCGCTGAGCCATCTCTCCAGCCCTGGTTTACAGTTTTGAGGTGAAGTGCCCACTATGGTGGAAAAGACAGAGTAAGCCTGAGCAGGAAGTGTGTGTCATATCTTTATATCAACAAGGAAAACAGAAAAGGGTTACAAGTAAGGCTGGACTGTAATGCCTCAAGGTCTGTCTACAGAGACATGCTTCTTTCAGCAAAGCTCCACTTCTAAAGGCTCCATAACCTTCTCAAACAGTGTCACCTTGCTGGGGATCAAGTACTCAAACACACGAGGCTGTGGAGATCATTTTGCATTCAAACCACCATACTTGGTAAGTGTTACGTACGTGCAATGACAAATGTCAACCAAGGCACTCACTCTTCCTAGTTTAGTTAGAAAATTACAAGGAATGGGTTGAATCAAAAGCAGGGTGTTAAGTTGATGAAAGAAATCCAGAGTGATATTTTGAACATGCACATTAAAGTGAGCTAAGAGACTCCTTAAGATATGCAGAGATTTGGGTTTGACATAACAAATCCAACTCTGTCCGCTTACCTGCAGAAGCTAACAATTCTGACCACAGCCCAACAGAGAAAAAGAAGGAAAATTTAGAGCAGTGAAATAATTCAGGCCCTCTTGTGCCAATGATCATCCTAGGAGGAACTGACAACAGCACAAAGTCATTGCCTTCTGTCATAGTCAGCCACACGCCACTGGGATGAATCTTTAAACCAGGCACAGTTTGGGGGAGAAAAGTATTTATTTGTAGCTATAGATATAGGGGAAGTTCCAAAATGCAAAAGAGGCTGCTCCCCTTTTACAGGTCCAAGCAGAGAGAAAAACCCATCACCAACACCACACACAGAGAACATCAAACAGGCAGGAGGGAAAGGAGAGAATTCCTTCCCCTTTATATAGCCTTAGGGTGGGGTCTTGCAACCCTTCCCCAGACTTCATGGCTTCCTGAGTCTCTGGAATTTCCTTCCTGCACTGCCCACACAGGAAAGGAAGTCTTTGAGCTTCTTTACATCTTTCCCCCTACTGAGAGGCTGCCTTCCTGTAAACATCCTCAGAGACCCACCCAAGATAATTTAAAAAATCAAGTTGACAACAAAACCTAACCATCACACCAGCTCTTTGTAAACTCCATGTTTCTGGTTGGGGCACCCCTGCTTGGTGAACTTTCTGTGGCTGGTATAGCTTTGTGTCACTGTAACAAAATCCCTGAGAGGTTTTAGTCTGTCCTTACTCAGCCCCTTTGGCCTGAGGGCCTGTGGCAATGCTGAATACTTACTTGACCATAGCTAGGGAATGAGAGATAAAAGGGAATAGGTTCTAAATATCCCTTTTAACAACATGTTCCCAATGTCCTAAGTTCCTTCTATGTTCTGCCTTCTAAAGCTTCTCCCACCCCTTGACAGTGCCATAGATCTCTGTAGGATCCTTATTCAAATCATAATCCCTCAAAGACTGAGATTTCTTCTCTAGGTCCTACCTGCTGATAGCAAGGAAGACTTTGGGGTCTTTATGCAGTGTCTATTCACCAGGCATTAGACTCCCCTTGAAATTTACACCGTGCAGTCCAGCACTGGCTGACTGAATTTCAACACAGCGGTTTTGTTTGTAGTTGGAAACTTCTGGAAAACTAGAAAAAATCAGCAAGTCTAGTCTGTAAGTAGATCATAAAAATTCTAAAGCAATGAATAAGACCATAATAATAGGTATGCAATGAGTTTCTTCCGAGATATCATTTTCTCTGTAAACACACCATTTTTTTTTTAACCAAAGACAATCACAGTAAGGGGATTGAGTTTGGAAATAATTCCAAGATGATTATTCATATTTAACATTTGTGGATCTAACATAACCACATAGGTTCTTTGAATTTTTTTTTTGCCAGATACATCAGCTAGGAGTGAATGACTTCTGATTGCTCATTAGTGTCAAGTCGGCTGAACTATGTCATCATCTGTTTCAATGTATCTGTATCTAACAAAATCACATTGGTTCTTGGAAAATTTGTTTTGATTTAAATCTGACCATGGGTATTAGATCAGACTTTTAAAACCTTTATGTTAGGAAACCATGATAGACTGCAAATTATACCTGAACCTCATGTTAATACCTAGTATCTTGAGAGTCTTTGGTTCACTCACTCATGTCAAAAGGAAAAAAGCCAGGCATTGCAGGCACAGGCTTCATATGACATCCCGGCCAAAGCCCGTATTTCTAATTGTATATTGTGATTAAGAGAAATATGTGCATTTAACTTATGAAAATTCCATATTGCCACAAAATAAGAATATTTGCAAATAACTTTCAGATTCTGGAGAGGTCAGGTAGAGAGAAAAGTGAAAGCTTCAATTTTGCTTACTGAAGTAGGCTTTACCATTCATGCCTAAAGGATTTTTAAAGTATTTTGTTTGTTTATTGTTTGAGATATCATCTTGCTATACCATCTAGGCTAGCCTTGAACTTAGGATCTTCCTGCCTTCACCTCCACAGTGCTGAGATCATAGGTATATACCAACTCACTGAGCAACTATAGATTGTTTTTTATTAAACAAGTTTCCTTGAGTCTGAATAGCAAGAGCCACTGTTCATACTTCTTGTAATGTTCCTGTTCCTATACTTTACTTTAAAAACTCAAGGTTTCACCATTGACTCTCATATTGGTCAGGGTTCTCTAGAGGAAGAGAACCAACAGAATGAATTGTAGTAAAAAAAAAAAAGGGGGGGGGGGAATTATTGGATTAGTTCATAGCAGTTCCACAATAGCAGTCTGCAAACCAGTCAAGGAACTGGTCACCACTTGGTCCACATGGCTGGATGCCTCAGCAGTTCTATCAAACACTGAAGGCCTAAAGGCTTCCTGGGGAGCTGCTGGTCTTTAGTCCATGTTGGAAGGCTGAGGAAACTTTGTTCAATGCTCATGAAGCAAGCCCAAGCAGTGAAGCAGGCAAGGGAGAGAGAGAGAGATTTCCTTTACCTTTATATAGACTTGGGGCAGGGTCTTACAACCCTTTCCAGACTTGTTGGCTTCCTCAGTCTCTAGAATTTCCTTCCTGTACTGCCCTCCCAGGAAGAGATGTTCATTTCTAGCTCCCCTGGGCTTCCTTACATCCTGCCCCCTACTGAGTGGGCTGCCTTCCTGTAAACAACCCCAGAGAGCCATCCAAGGTTACTAAACCGGTCAATTTGACAACAAAACTTAACAAGTCTGAACCACCTCACAGCAAAAGTTAGGCGCTCTCTCATTGCACAAACTAACCCTGAGTGCAAAAGCCAAGAAGATTGGGGTGCTCAATGTACAAAGAGCAGATTCCACTCTATAGGAGAATCACAACCTTCAGGGCTCTGTGAAGAAGACAGGGGACCTTAAGACAATCAGTAGCACTTACTTCTGGCAACACCTCTTTGAGGTGCCTTTGGATGGTCACCATCCCTGTGAATGGAAAAAATTGCAATACTTTAAAGACTTAAGTTGGCTTGATTTTCAGTTAGAGAATTCAGCCATACTTCCTTCCATAAAATAAAGTGTTCCCTAGGTAGATTTTCTTTTTATTTATTTATTTTCTTTTTTAAATTATTTTTTTATTTTTATTTATTTTTTCTATAGATTTTCTTTTTAAATGCGCGTTAGTGATCACAATCAGACTTACTTTCTGATGCTCCAGTGCATCTCATCCTATATATAAAATAAGACAAATAAATGTGTTCAAGGTTTGCAAATAGCAGAATTGCCTAAATGGCAGGTGTTTCCTCTGAATGGGATTGATGAAAATCAGCAGAAATATTAAGAAATCACTTATTCTACACTTTGCATGCGTTAAACATGCCTTTAACTCTGTAAACTTTTGATTAATGCATAAAGTTTGAGCACATACTTCATCTTTCTAGTCTCAGATACATAGAGTATGAAATGTTCTAAGATGACTTTTAAATATTTGCTTATAAAAGTCATTTAAAAGTCTTTAAATTGGAAAAATAGAAGTCTGCTAAGAATATGGGTAAAGGAATGAGAGGCTGCGGTATATATCGTGGACAGGAGAGTAAGAGAGGGAACGTTTAGCAAGACTGAGTTGCATGGACAATGCCCTGCCTTTGGACATGGCAGCTCCATTTTTGGAAATTTCTGGGAAACTCACACACACATAGATACACAGAGGCTGTCAAGGATGGTCTCTTCTACACAGTTTGTAATAGAGAGCTTGGAAGCAATACCCATGCCATCAGTAGGGGAATCCTGAGCTGGTATAATCATCTAATGGGATCTGTGTGGAGTTAGATTGAGTGGGTGTCATTGAGATAGATGTATTTTAGGAATAAATCTCCAATGTGATTATCAGTGAGCCAAGCAAGCCTTATGCGGGTATGAAGGCCCATGTCTGTGGTCCCAGATTCTCAGGAATCTGAAGCAAGTGGATCCATCACTGGTGTTTGACATCAGCCTGGGCATGATATAAGATCCTGTATGGAAAGTAAATGCAACTCTCAGAAGTTTATGCAGAATATGGTACCTGTTATCTGAGTAAAGCCATACATTTAATAATATATTGTTACGATTACGTAGAGAAGCAGTAATTATAAATGGCAAAGAAAGGATGCATGTCAGCCAGGATAATGGCTAATGCCAAGGACGGGAGGAGGTAAGAAAAACATCAAATAAAGATGGTCTTCAATTTTTCACTTGTAACTTCCAGACTTTTGATAATATGAAAGAATGCTTATAGGACATTCTGGCATTTGCTTTTTGGACAATGTTTTATATAGTGCATGGACCTATTATAAAGCACCTATTATAAAACGGGCTTTATGGCAGATGAGTTTGCCCTGCTCTAGTCTGGTGAAAGCAAGTGTTCTGAACATGTTTAAGATGGGCAGGGCTAAACCATGATGTTTGCTAAACTAGCTGTATTAAATGCATTTCTGATTTTTAAAAACTAGATTATTTATTTATTTGCAAGCAGAGAGAGAGAGAGAGAGAGAGAGAGAGAGAGAGAGAGAGAGAAGAGATGCAGAGAGGTAGAGAGAATGGGCACACCAGGTCCTCCAGCCCCTGCAAACAAGCTCCAGATGCAGGCACCACTGTACATCTGGCTTTATGTGGGGACGAGGGAATCGAACTGGGGTCGTGAGGCTTTGCAGGCGAGGAGCTTATCCACTGAGCCATCTCTCCAGCCTCATTTCTGACTTTAAAAACATTTCTGACTTTTAAAATATTTTATTTATTCATTTTCAAGCAGAGAGAGAGAGAGAGAGAGAGAGAGAGAACGCACACCAAAGCCACCATCTTGTGGGTCTGGCTTATGTGGGTACTGGGGAATTGAACCCAGGTCCTTAGGCACCGGAGGCAAGTGCCTTAACCACTGAGCAATCTCTCCAGCCCGATTTCTGACTTTTGACATGTTCAACCTATGTTGGCTTATCAGGAAATGACCCTATCAGATATTATGAAACATTGGGATAGCAAAGAACGAAGGCCTGAAACCCAGGTGGTGAGGACACATGCATGAACAAGGCCTGTGTGGCTTTGGGGAGGGAGTGCGGTCCCTGCAGCATAGGACGGCTGTTTCTCCTACCAATAACCTGGGGAAGGGAGAAAAAAGCCCAGTGATGTTCCGATGCTGAGTAGCCTGTGCTGAGACCCTGGATTCCCTCAACCACTTAGGAGTTTTATTTTCTTCCCATGGTTGGGGGAGGGGCTGTGTGAGCCCCTGTTCCTTACCACTGACCTTGATCACTGCTCAGTTTACTGGGTGTCGGAGTCAGCCACACGCTGCAGGGATGAATCTTCAAACCAGGCACAGTTTATGGGAGGAAAGGATCTATTTGTAGCTATAGATACGGGGAAGTTCCAGAATGCAAAAGAGGCTGCTCCCCTTTCACAGGTCCAAGCAGAGACAGAAACCTACCACCAACACCACACACACAGAACAGCGAACAGGCAGGAGGGGCCAAGGAGCATTTCTTCTCCTTTATATAGCCCTAGGGTGCGGTCTTGCAACCCTATCCCAGACTTAATGGCTTCCTGAGTCTCTGGAATTTCCTTCCTGCATGGCCCACACAGGAAAGGATGTTAACTTCCAGCTTCTTTGAGCTTCCTTACATCCTGCCCTCTACTGAGAGGCTGCCTTCCTATAAGCATCCTCAGAGACCCACCCAAGATAATTAAAAAGATCCAAGTTGACAACAAAACCAAACCATCACACTTGTCAGGACAGGTCCTAAGTGAGGCTGAGACTTCCCATTAAGTAAGTCAGTGGTTTTTTTATTGTTGTTTTTCTTGAGACAGGGCCACACTTTATAACCCTGGCTGGCCAAGAACTCATTGTGTACCGAAGGGGAATCCTCCTGCCTCAGTCTATCAGCTTCTTGAGTGCTGGGAGTATAAGCATGTGTCTCCATGCCTGGCTCTCAGTGAGGTTCTTTTAGTTGAAAGTTAACTTGAGTTTTGGTCTGCGGTCAGCTCACACATTGCTATTATCAATCCAGAGCCTCTAGAGAGGTGAATTCCTGGCCAGAGGGAACTTTTCTTTGTCATGAAATAGTTTGGTTTTGTGGGCAACATGTAAGATGATCATTAGTAATGTGTGTATTTATTTTCTTGCCATTAGCTCACAGATGTGTACAGCACATCGGTGTCTCTGAGTCGGTATTTCACTTCTGTTGAAATCGTGGACTTCAGGTAAGAGCATAATTCTTTACAGCTTGCACTTTTTATCTAAAATCATAACAATTATAAAGTAAATCTGCCCAACTCCCCAGCCTGTCACCATTTACCTAGGGTGATTTTCCTGGGCCTTTGAGCAGGAAGCAAGTCAACAGTAGAATCAGTGTCTCTGCTGGGAAGGTCTTTGGAGACCATCTAACTGGCCTCTGTTATGTTACAAAAATAAAAAGAGGGCTGGAGAGATTGCTCAGTGGTTAAGGTACTTGCTTACCAAGCCTAAGGACCGGGGTTTGATTCCCCAGTACCCACTTAAAACTAGATGCACAAGGTGGTGCATGTGTCTGGACTTCGTTTGCAGCGGCTAGAGGCCCTGGCGTGCCTATTTCTCTCTCTGCCTCTTTCTCTCTCTCATAAATAAGTAAATAAATAAAATATTTTTTAAAGTGAAAAGAGAGACCCAGCTGATGGGAATCAACTCTGATCACACACAGAGAAGAAAAACCAGTCCTAGGCAGCCCTTCTTGTTTAACAGTGGATATGCAACTGAACTCGGTAGAAATAGAAACATCTCAGAGAGTGCTTCTTTGTTGTGGAGGGACTCAGGAGTATATTCTCACAATCTCCTTATGTAATATTAAAGATGTAAAGATGTATCACTCTTGTGTCTCCTATTTCCACATGTTACTATTGTACTCCTACAAAATTAACCACAATAATTTGCTGTGATTTTCCTATACATGTGTTTACTATGTATATATGTGTATATATATAACGTGTGTATATACACATATCTTTTATTTTTTATTTCCTTCTAATTTTTAATATCGTTGGGATATAGACAAAAGTTCATAGGTACACAACAGAGCCATTTTATTATCCTTTTATCAGTATATACAAAAGTATTTTATTATGAACAATAAATAAATTTATATTAAATATATTTTATTTTAAATAAATTTATTTTAACTATATTTATTTTTAAAATTTGTATTTTAAACAAAATTTATGTATCAAAGCCGTATTGTCTTCTGCTCCTGGGGGGTCTCTGGGATCTGACTATCGAAGGCAAGTTGATACATATTAAGATGCCCCACTCAGACCATAATATCAGTAGACCTGGTAAGAAAGCATACAAAGCCATTGGTGATACCTTAGGGTTGGACATTCTTCTTCCTAGTCCCCCAAGGCATGGGCTATGAAATGGAGGTGACATTGATTTTTTTAATCATAAACCACTGTTACAAAAAGGGCAGCAGGGACCCCACATGCTTCCTGGCATCCCATGACCCAATTTTCAATTCAAACATTGCTGCAGAGGTGGATATAGAGGATCTAGGCTCAGTATGTATAACAGGGTAACACTGGGGAAACCAATCAGAAAACTGAGTGAAAAAAAAAAGTCTAGAAAACAGGTCAAGACTGAGTGTTTAGAGAGTTATTAGAAGAAAAATTCAGGGATTTCCGTATTTTATATAAAGAAATTCTGGAAGACATTTATTTTTATTTTTTTGAGACAGTCTCCTGTAGCCCAGGCTGACCTCAAAATTATTGTATAGCTGAGGCTGGTCTTGTGCTTCCTTACCTACGGCCTCCCTCTCCTAATTACCTGGATTGTAAGTGTGCCCCCTTCACTCTCAGTCTGTGCATTCCAGGCAAACATTCTATCAAGGGGGCCTACATCTCTAGCTTACATCATTTTTTCTTATTTTAAAACATCACATGGCATTTCTAAAATATTGGCTTCAGAAACAAAAGCCATCACCGTAACACATGGGCAGGAGACAGCCATGTCCCTGGCACATACATTTGTGCCTACAGAGGGGTCCTGAGGTTGGTCCAGGGCTGGGCCAATATGAACCCACAGAGTGCCCTTTGCTAAATCAGCTCCAGAGGTGGGCTACTGAGCCCACGGGAAATTTCTCTCCAAGTTCTGCCTTTTGTCAACTTTCCTGGTGAGCTAATGGAGAACAGGTGAATGCCAGGCTGAGTTGCATAGCCTGTCTTCTTAATAGTTTCCCACCTGGTATCCTGAAAGCATGCCTGGGGACTGGCCAGTGGGCATGCAGGGTGGCTACCTGTTGTTCATCTCTAGTGATGATTAAAACCATAGCTCAGAGGATGAGGGATGCCTGCAAACCAGGATAGGTGGATCGGTGTTTGAAAGAACATTTTCCAGCATTCCTTTATGAGAAGTTTTGTTTCTGTGAGGTTCTTCAGAGGCCAAGTTCTGTGTTACTCATTTGATCCCAGAATTAACAAACTGAATTGTTAAGTCAACTGCATTATAAAATACATGGTCATTGACCTATGTGACATCTGACCACAAGAGGGAGCTCATTGCCTTCCCTCAGCAGAGCAAAGGACCCCTGCTGATAGGAACGAACATCTGTAAAACTCGCCTTTGGAAACAAAAACAAAAAAACTTGCCTTAGAGGGAGACACTCAGATGTAACCTCCTGTTCATCATTTTATTGCTGAGTTTAATCTGGTCATCTTAAACCATAGGCAATAGAATACCTGTGAAAACCCTAAAGGCTGAGTTAGAATTTAAAGGACAAACCTAAACTACTAATTAACCAAGCAGAGACCTGTAATTATTTTTACTCTGAAAAGAGCTAAGATGTATATCCTTGGAAGATGAAAGAGATAGACTTCCTCAGGGTGAAAGTTTCCTTCGGTCCCATTATTGAAAGTTAAAATCTTGCTCATCCTGCCTGAAAGGTACTTGGAAGTGGAAATGGCATAGAAAATTTTGTTTCTTGTTTGGGGGACAAACACAGGGCAGTCTTTGGGACCTTATGACCCCTTATGGCAGGGAGCTACCATAATCATTTTTATAGGTTAAAGAACTGGTTAAACTGAGCAGCTCTGACCCATTGTTGTGGGCAATATTGAAAACATGGAGATGTTCAAAGGAGGAAAGGGCAGCCTTGCTGGCTTGCCTCAGAAGATGAAAGGCGAGTGGACGGATATTATGTCAAGCCCCATCTTCTTTGACCACAGTTGGGTTGCATTTCTCCCCTCAGTGGCCTCCCGAAGTGTGGGTCTTGGTGGTGTGTGTCCATGGAGGAAGGTCTAGGCAATGCATTCTCCTTGGACAAGGTACCTTCTGCAGGTGGTTACAGAAAGATTTAAGCTGCTGATGTGCTGGGGTTGGCTCTGTGGTCAAGGCATTTGGCTACAAAGCCTAACAACCCAAATTCAATACTCCAGTACCCACGGAAAACCAGATGTACAAAAGAGGCACATGCATCTGGAGTTCATTTGCAGTGGCTAGAAGCCCTGGCATGTCCATTCTCTCTCTCTCTCTCTCTCTCTCTCTCTCTCTCTCTCTCTCTCTCTCTCTCTCTCTCTCTCCAAACAAATAAATAAAATATATTTAAATGCTATTGCTACAATTGATTACTGAGTTTCAATAGGATTCTGTTTATATGTTATCCTGTCTGTTTCTGTGTCTTCATGGTTCGGCTTTCAGTGGTGAAAATGCCACAGTGACGTATCAGCTGCAGTTTGGGGTTCCATCAGAAGATGACGACTTTATGGAGTACGTGATGAGCGAGGAGTTGGTCCTGGGCATTCTGCTACAGAATATCCACGATCAGAACATACCCAGTTGTGAGATCCTGGGGCTTGACCCGGAATCTCTCTCGTTCTATGGTAAGTAGAGAAAGAAGAGAAGCCAGAGTTTGGGTGGCAACAAGGAAGGGGATTGGGGTGGATGGCTTGGTTGGATGACATTCGTGGCTTGTATTGCATCAAACTATTTCACTCACTCTCCCCACAGCCTGTATCGTTTCTGCTGGGGATGTTCACTCTCTGACATTCACACAGTCAGAAACCAGATTAGTAGGAGATAATCTGGGAGAAAAGAAACTATGAATTTGAAGAGCCAGGCCAGAGATCACATGGATTCCCCTCTTTAGAGTCTGCCTGGGCCCTACAGCAGGACCTGTCTCTTACTCAGCCACTGCACATCTGTCCTTTCTCTTAGCATATTTAACACGCTTTAAAATGCTAAACCTAACAGCTTTCAGGACTGGCAAGATGGCTCAGTGGGCAGACTTGTGAACGCATACATTTCTGAGTTTGGATCCCCACTGCCTATGTAAAAGTCAGTGGTGGTGGTGTACACCTGTGGGATGAGATCAGAGACAGGTGTATCCTCAGAGCTCCATATGGGTGAGTTCTAGGTTCGTGAGAAACCTTGTCTCAAAAAATAAGGTGGTCAAAGGAGATCTTTGATGCTGACCGCAAGCCTCCACAAGCATGCATACATATGTGTGTACATGCATATAAACATGCATGCATGTACACACATGCACCTCATACTGGCACTTTAGATGTATCGTGATGATTAAACTACAAAGAAGAGCTGAATATTAAAATGTTCTCAATATCTAAAAGGCCGCATCAACATGTTATTTATCACAAATCATACCGAAACAAATAAGCAGATAATGAATGTTATTTGTCTTTTGAAGAATGTTTAGCATGCGTGCATGTGTACAAGTGCACATGTGCGCATGTGCTAACTAAAGAGTAATCTTTATTCAGAATTGATAAACATTCCAATTTTACCCAAGGCTTTATATTCAAATTTAATGATTTAAAATAATTTTTGTGCTTTGAAATTAATTACTTAAAAAAAATCTTTGTTTTCTTTTCAGAATGAAGAAGTGGAGGTTGTTCTGTGTGACCAAGTAGTACTCTGCTGAGCTTGGGAATGATAGAAGTACTTGGCAATGCCCAGCAGGCGGAGACAGTCTTTCCTTCTGAGGCTGCACAGTGAGGAAGCCTGGCTCCTTAACCACTGAGGGCCCTGCCCCAGCTGGGTCCAGGAAGTTAGATGGAGTTTGGGGTGCATCCCACAATCCGAAGCACCTGCTATCCTGCAGCACTGAACACATCTACCTCCACTTGGGTGCGTTTTTAGTAGAAGGGGCTGCCTGGCCGGCCTTGTTTTAGGCAGTATCCTAAGTTACAGTATCCTGTGATGTTGGGGCAGGGGACAAGTGAGGGAGAGCTGACACCCTTGTTCCCTGAAGTCCCCCTCCCCCACCCCTATACCTCATTATAATTGATCTACCTCTCAGCTGATCTATGAGGAAGAGAAAGACATGGTCCCAGACCCAAGGAAGGCAGCCATGTCTTTTTCCACAGCCCATACTGGGGAGCATTGACCACTGAACCCCAGGACACCATCTAATGGCACAGAAATAGATAGCCTTCCCTTAATTATTTGGCCTTTCTTCCTCATTCCTGGGATTCCTGAGGATTTTTTTTTTTTTTTGGAAATGTGGGTCCCCTTGAGTGTTGAACACGATGCCATCATTTTCAGAATGTCAACCATGCCTACTTTTAAAATAAAAATACCCATACATGGGCTTTGCATTGCCCAGTGTCACCAGCCTTCCCGAAGGACACACAGGATTGTTGAGAGACAGAAGAAGCCCTTTTCCTTCTAGAATGAACTGCTGGAGGTATATGCGTATCCTTTGGAAGGGCTGTCGGAATGTTAGTGTGTTTATAAGTCATACGTCATCTATGGATGTAGAATTGCCGGAAAAAATAGAATATTTATTTTGGTGGAAAAATTGCCTTGCTAGAAATTTCCTAGGGGGAAATTTTGTGGTCCTATAATGAGAGATTTCTCTCACGCCATATCTCAATTAGATTATTGTGCTCCTTAGCACCCTGGGCTCTGGGTGATACGAATTTGCTTTCTTATTTAACTAGAGAATAAACACATTGTAATTCATTGCCTCATTTTGTTTTTTAAGGACAGGTCCTTAAACTAGTGAAACCAGCGAATTTTGTTTGTTCCTCTTTATTTTTATATGTCAACTGTGAATCTTACGATGCCTTTTACTTTTTTAAAAGAATGAAGAATTTTAATATACAAGGATTTAAGAACATTTACAATAAATTATATTTTTGTGTCTCAATAGTTGTATTTATATTTGTGGCTCAAGTCTTCACCCTGCAAGGCCATGCATGGAGCTGGCATTTTCTTGCAAGGATTGGGGCTTGATCTCGTGTGTGTGTGTGTGTGTGTGTGTGTGTGTGTGTGTGTGTGTGTGTGTAGCTTCCTCTTCTGCATGAACAAGTGGAGGTGGGTAGGCTGGGGCTGGCTGGGTCCTCTTCTCTGTCACAGGGAGAGGAGAAGAGTCCTTTCTTCCTTCCTCCTCTGAATGACCCCTCAGTGTTTCACCACATGCTTGCTAAAGAAACATTTAGGAAAGCGACAGGACTTAGATCTATCTAACAGTTGGCAGAACTAAACTACACTCAAAGCAAGTTAACTTTTTGAACATCAAAAACTAGGCTCGGGCAGCTGGGCGTGGTGGTGCACTTCTTTAATCCCAGCACTCGGGAGGCAGAGGTAAGAGGATCGCTGTGAGTTCAAGGCCACCCTGAGACTACATAGTGAATTCCAGGTCAGCCTGGGCTCCCAAGTGCTGGGATCAAAGGCATGCACCACCACACCCAACAATTGATATTATTTTTGATTGACAATATTGTACACATCATAGTTGATATTTTAAAAACTCTAAAATGATTCTGCAGTCAACAAACTAGTACCCATCTATATTCCTTGTAATTTCAGCAAACAAGAGCAATTTTCCGAGTTAAAGGTACTTTCTTGCAAAGCTTTCTGACCCAGGTTCAATTCCCAAGCCACCCATGGAAGCTGGCCCTGGACACAGAAAAGTGGTGCAAATGTCTGACATTCGTTTGCAGTATCAAGAAGCTCTGTTCACACACACACACACACACACACACACACACACACACACACACACACACATGAAAACTTTTTTAAAAAAGTATTTTTATTATTTATTTGCAAGCAGAGAAAGATGAAGAGAAAAGAGACAGACACAGAGAGAATGGGCACTCCAGGGCCTTCAGCCACTGCAAATGAACTTCAGATGCATGTACCAATTTGTGCATCAGGCTTTACGTGGGCACTGGGGAATCAAACTTGGGTCATTAGGCTTTGTAGCCAAGTGCCTTAACTGCTGAGCCATCTCACCAGCCCTAAATTATTTTTTGAGAGAGAACAATTTTCTTTGGCTGAGCATGTGTATTTACTGTGGTCCTGATTAAAGGCATATGATTCTGGATAGGTGATACTTTCACAGAATAAGGTGCAAGCAGGTAAAGCTCATTATATTGTGCAAAGAATCTACTGCCTTCCACAGTGCTTTAGCATCTATGTAAAATACTGCAGCCTGAGCCCATTGGTTTGATGTCTCTGCCCTGATGAAGGGTTGCTGGATGCTTTTCTCCCTACATGGTAAAAGTCTTCTGTTTCTCTGAATTTGTTATCATTGCTGTTTAGAATAGATGTTTATATATTAGATGTATTCCTCCAATTTATGGATGCAAAAACCAAACCAACCAAACAAACAAAAAAAAAAATCCTACCAGAGCCTCCAAGTAAGTGACCAAGCTCCCAGAAGAGGAAGAAAGAGAACCAGGACTTGAATCAATGGTTATCTGTCTTGGGCTCACACTATTCCTAGGAAGCCATTTCTCGTTATTGTTACTCCTTGTCACAATGAAAATCTCCTTTTGAAACTGAGTGAATTCTGGCCATTGTAGTCAAAGATCAAAGTTGACCCCTAGGGGAAAGACTTCTATAGAGAGGAAGTTAGCAGAGGTCCAGACACCAAGATGTGAGTGGTCTTTCTATGCAAACTATCAACTGGGCCGAAGTCTTGTAGAAATTCTCAGTGACAAACAGACAAAGCAGTTCAGCAAGAGGAGAGTGGAGTTCACTTTTCAACCCTGGCGATTCAAGCATAGAAAAGTCTTGGCCCAGACCCTGGTTACAAGGGGATTTTATACTAGTTCAGATAATCCTTCCCAGGTATCCTCCGGCCTCATCTTTTCCTAACTTCCTTATCACAGTTAAAGCAAATACTTGTCTCATTGAACTTCAAAGCTCTGGTAGTTTCTCACCTCATGCTATGTGCCTGGCCATCCGTGACAAACAAATGTCTGCAGAATGTAACAATGGATATGGGGGAGGGGCAGTAAACTCACTCTCATTTTGCTATCATAGTCTCAGCAGGCCCACTCTGCTGACCTTAAACCACAGGGTTTTTTTCTCAATGAGCACTTGACATGCTTTATTTCATCTTTTTATTATTTATACTTATCAAACTCAGGGCTTGATCCCCATGAGACCAGGGCTCTACTACTGAGTTACCTCACCTTAGGTAGCTTAGGGTATTTTATTTTATTCATTTTTAATTATTATTACATTTTTCTTCTTTGAAGTTTATTTTATTAAAAATATGTGAATATTTGTTATTCAATGAAAATTCTAATGAAATATATTTTTATTCCTCTTTGCTTTTCCAACAACTTGAATGGTCAGATTATGTGGTGGTGAGATGTCAGGGTCTGAGGCAGTCAGGGTCTGAGGCATTGCCCCACTGTGGACCCTGAGCTATGTGGAAATCTAGCAATGTTATGTGCTTCCCGAAACCAGCCATTTGCAGCTAATTACAATAATCCCAGGCCACTGTGACTGCCTATGGCAACAGGGTTTGAAAAACTTATACTATTGTGCAAAGTATTGTGCAAAGTGAAACGTGCAGCTGCCTCCTTGTTCTTAGCATATAAGCTCGCCTGTTGCCTGCAATAAACAGACCTTGATCAGACTCCTGTCTTGGTCTCTTCTCTCGCTCCCCTTCTTT
>PVHP010001646.1:0-56571 GCA_004024765.1 Zapus hudsonius
TGTTTATTCTTTTTGGATAGAGTATATGTTTGAGGAATGATTACTATGATGATCATAATATTTTCATATTGACAATACTTCCCATTATTTATAGACACACATTATTTGACTTTCTATTTGAATTGCATATGATATGTCTCATGGATGTCCAAATTGAAGTATTATAAATAAATCTTTAGTGATGAGGAAATCTAAAGTTTTGAAAAATTAATAATTAACTTGGCCATAAGCAAAGTGCCAGTAATTGAGAAAAACAATAAATTACAGGAGATATCATCTTCACAGTTCATGTTATGAACCATTAGTTAATGTATGACACTCATTGAAATGACAATATTATATTGGAGGGCCTACTTTGATTTACATGAAAAGAGATAGACTTTATAATGTCAATGTAGATACTTGCCAGAGAATTCCAACAAATTCAAATTACTATTGATGCACATGGACACAACTATCCTTTTCAAATTTTATTCATTTTATGTAGTTATTTAACTATTGTTTATGAGAATATTCTCATATGCACATACTGTATTTAGTCATAATCTTCTACTATTACCTTCTTTTATTACCAACCCTGTCACATTCCACTTAACTTCCTCCTCTTCCCAACTAGTCCTTAGATTTTGATGTCTTTTTCTTTCTGACTTCTTCCATCATCCATGTTAAAATGTCAATGGGCTCAGTATTACACATGTCCTATAGACAATAACTCTAGACAGCCACTATGTGGTCATGGGTGCACCAATCACTTGATGTCTTGAGGATAGCAGACAGGACTACTTAAGTTAAATTAAAATTAGTAATGAGCTTATCAAAAATTACAAAAAAAGGCCAAAGTAAACTTATGACAGTTCAAATGCCATTGTAATTGTAATTGTAGTTATAGGCCCCATTCCATATTGTTCAGCAGACATGAGTATTGAAACCTAACCATGAGAAGATCTGAGTGTTCTGTTGAGTGTGTTCACTGAACACTTACTGAACACTATATGAGCCTCCAACTCTGTTTCTCCTGCTGTGACATCTTGGAGACACATGATGAAATAAAAAAGTCACATGATCAATTGCAGCCTGGAGAGCCAGCTATCCTGTGCCAGAATTTGTTAGAATCAAAATACGAAAATCTAAGCATTTGTTAAGGCAATAAAATGTGGAGGTTAACTGACTGTGACAGCTTTGTCTAGTTCATCTTGAGTAATATATCTAGCTATTCTCTTTTGAAAAGGTCTTTGCCAAACAAACTCTTTCAAGCATAGCAACAGTTAATTAACAGTGATGTTCCCCGCCCACAGAGGAATAACTGACTGTCTTCAAGTAGGATGTTGTGCCATTACTGGAATTTCTTGTGTTTCCTTGAGTTCTTGCTCTGGAGGGTTCCAGGTGTAGTACCACATTGTGAAGTTTCAATCACGAGGTTAAAGGGATCAACTTACAGAAAGATTTCAGGTCTTACATCATTATGACAGAACTACATGTAATTTGTACCTATTTGCAAAGGAGGGAATAAATGGGAAAACGATTAAATGACATTCTCTAGCTCAGCATTCTCTCAAAAATGGACACCATCAGCTACCCATGCCATTTCAACTTTTCTATCAGCTACACCAAAATGGTAAAAAGAAAGCTAATTAAAATATCATTTACTAAATGTATGCAACAATCACCTTTTGGAGTCTTATTGATTGATTTCCTCTGAAAACAGAGGATGGAGGAGGGGCTTGTGGAGGGTAGGAACTACTTCCAACTTGAGCACCTGAGTTATTGAAAATGCTGTAATTTAGAGAGTCTGATAGGAGTCTTAGTCACCTGAGTTTGGAATTTGCCATTTGTCAGTCACAGGAAAGTTACTAGTGAACATTTTTGTTTTAGCTGTTGGTCTATTATATTTGTCACAATACCAGATGATGATTCAACTTCAGACATTGAAGAAAATGTTGTCTACATAACATGTTTTGGGGTAGATTGGTAAGTTTTTAATGCTATTGCAGTAGGAGAAAAATTATAGCTAATAGAAACCTCACATGTATAGTACATAACATTTACCAGCTTCCAGGTGACTGCATATCTTCTGTAAATTTCACATATAAAGCACTGGAAGTCTTTACAAAGTTGTATTGTTGTGTATTTTCCTTTGGATTTGGATGAAATTTCGACCAGAACATTGAAGGGCTATCATGTCACATACTTCAGAGGATCTGATCTTGACACTCCAAAGGGACTTAGCTTTAGACTCCCATCAAACGGCATTGGCAACTAGAACAAGGTAATATTATAATGGTTGCTCAGAACAAAACTAATGAGTCAAAGCATCTCATAAGCTATTGTCAGATATGACTGGCCCATAGATTATAATTATGCTATTTATATGTCACTTTATTTATCATATCAGGGAAATAGTCTAAAGTTGCTTTCAATGCAGGTGTTAAAATATTTGTTTATGGTTCATATTTATTTTATTAGACCCTGAGTTTGTATTTATGGAATGAAGGCATCAACCTCCTTGTTACTAGCAAGGTGACTTGTGTTTAATAACTTATTTGCTAGTAAATGTCCTGCAGTTATTACCTACGCTTTAAGTTAGAGGAAAGAACCACCAGGCTTCCTGTTTCTCATAGAGGCCACTTTCATCATCACTTGTAAATTTTATCATGATTTCTCATGATTTATTCAGTCACTGCTCATTTTGATATTCCTTTGTTTATTCTGATGAGAATTAAAAATATGGAGTTGGGTTAAATTGGAGTCTTGTAATATACATTAGATGAAAATTCAGAGATGATAGTGCAGAGGTGAACACCTTTGTGATGGTTAGGTTTTGTTGTCAACTTGACCTGCTACAATCCGCAGTAATCTTGAGTGTTATATAAGAGAATTTCCTCCATATTGAAGAGAGAAAGGAGGCTTAGGAGATTCAGGAAGTTAACTAGAAACAAATATCTCTTCTTGGAAGGGTAATATAGGAAAGAAATTCCAGAGACTCAAGAAGTCAAGTCTGAGAAAGGGTTGCAAGAAACTGCCTTAAGGCTACATAAAGGGGAAGGAACTCTCTCCTACCCCTGTTTGTTTGTTGGTGTGTGTGTGTGTGTGTGTGTGTGTGTGTGTGTGTGTGTGTGTGTGTGTGTGGTCTTGGTGATGGTTTCTCTCTCTCTTCTGTTTGGACTTGTGAAAGGGAGCCAACCTGTTTCACCGTTATGGAACTTCCCCTGGATATGTAACTCATTTCAGTAAGTCCCTTCTTCCCATATCTGTGCCTAGTTTGGAGATTCATCTGAGCATTGTGTGGCTACTTTACTGGGGGAAATAACATTCTCTAACTTTTCTAAGGGCTGACAAGGCTCCACTTAGTATGGATGCATTCTTAGGTAGTACACAGAAATCTTTCACTCCAGGTTCCTGTCCCCCTGTGATAAATCTGAATGTTAACTCATATTCCACAGGATTGTCTGCTCCTGGCTACCTTCAACTCCATGTTCAACTCTGATGTTCCTGGTGAGTGAAAGAAGGTGTTTGGTTCTAGCAAAATTATCTACTTGAACTTAGACATGTTAACATGTAGTTGCAAAATATATTTCCATTTCTCTTAACCACTGACTGGTAGCTGTTGAAAACCAATTTATTAATTTTTCACATAGTATAATACCTATGTAGAAAAATAATCTTCTAAAAATAAATTTAGAAGATTAGAAATGATGATGTGAGTTAGAAGTCAAAAAATTTATAAGTTTTTAAAAAGAGTGATTATTGAGAATTTGGTACATCCTTGTACATCTTCATGCATTGACCAAATCTTTATCAAAATTTCCCATTATGAACATACATTTATTTGAAACTTTCTCTAAAAGTACTATTTCATCATTACTTCTGTCAAAATATTTATCCTGTATGATTAAATATAAACCTTTCTAATTAATATTTAAGCATATCAAAATATGAATTTAATATGTTTAGCATTATCATATTGTCCATACTCATGATTTACATATTTATACCAACAACTATAAAATGATTCTCCATGCATTTATGCCCATTTTACTTTCTACTTTTTCAGTAATTAACCTTTGTCTTCTGGTTTTCCCTTGGACTATTCTGTTCTCAAATAATGTTTCTTATTTGGTAGATCAACTAGCATATTAGACAATAGTTGACATTAATTGATTTCCCTTCTTGTTTTGATCCATTTTGATTTCCCTTATATTAAATACTCCATCTGATTTTTGAGAGTCATTTTAAAAATATGAGCATGACAAATAACCAACATGAAAGCTTAAGAATTTCATTTCTAAAGACATAATGTATTTGGCCTTAACTTTCTACTTTGTTTGGTGCATGAATGTATAATCCTTTTATTTTATTCCTATAAACAAAACTATTGACATTAATGGATGCCAGTTGCTTTTGTTCCCCGAGTCTGAATTATGTAAAATTAGAGTGAGCATTGAATGTTGTAAGGAAAATTATGCTAACACAGCTATAACAGAAGTTTTAGTCATTCAAATCACAAACCTAAACTCAAAATGGAAAATCCACTCTAAGAATAAAACATTCTATAAATTGATGAAGTATGAAAAATAAAAACACAAAAGAAGAACCTTTCAGAGTGGAAATGACATTAGTTATGCTAAGTTCTTCAGGTTGAAAAACTTAAAACAGAGACTAAGGTTGTACCTGGAATTTTAGTCTTTAGTTTCAATAGAATTTTTGTTCTTTGAGATTTATGAACTTTTTCAAAATTCAGTACATTTAAAAGTATAACATTGATTTTTATGGCATGGTAGAAATAAAAAGCTTAATTTCTCTAAATTGTGGATAGAAATGTAATAGGTATAAGTTTAATGTTAAATAGTATATAATCTAATGTGTAACACTTCATCATAAAAGTATCTTGTAGCAATGTTTCTATTCATCTCCCAATTTGGTATGGAAAAGCAATTTTCAACAATATGATTGTGAAAATGCTTACATTTGTCAATAGAAATAGCATAATCAGTGATGAGATGAAAATATAAGAATCATATATAATTATTTCCCATTTCATCATATAAGATTAAGTGTTTAGTAGATCTGGTTTAAAACAAGTAAAAAATTCTAATTACAATGTTTTTGAAATATAACATGGTTATTGTCTTACTAATTCCATTACTCCTCAGAAAGAAAGATGCAAAAACAAACAAGTAAAAAAGATTATCTTGAAATATATTGATGTATGCTGAAGGTGATTGGAGTTTTGTATGATCAAATAAACATATTTTGAATTTCTAAAGAAATCTTTTCAAGTCAATTTTATCAAACATTGCCTATTTTTCACGCTGGCTTTGAACATCATTGCTAAATGTTCTTACATATATTTTTTATATCATTGTTTTAAACCATACTATATTTGCATATATTACAGTATAATTATCTATAAGGTATTTGAATTGAAGAAAACCAACACTTTTCTGTCAGAAATAATAAATCTATGTGTAGAAACAGAAACTAAAATAAGAGTATGTTGAATAATGCTTAAGATGTTGGATGTAAGGTTTAGGTATTTAAAATATTAAGTATAGCCGGGCATGGTGGTGCACACCTCTAATCCCAGCACTCAGGAGGCAGAGGTAGGATTGCAGTGAGTTTAAGGCCAGCCTGAGACTACAGAGTGAATTCCAGGTCAGCCTGGACTAGAGCGAGACCTTATCTCAAAAAACCAAAATAAATAAATAAATAATTAAAATAAAATGAAATATCAAGTATATATAGAAATGTAACAATTTTTATAATTAATGCTCCAATTACTATTAAATAAGAGCAGCAACTTATTAAAAATCTTTAAAAGCACACAAATCACTAATAATATATATTGACTACAGGAACTTTGTCCCTTAAATGATAAAATATATAATTCCCAGAGAAAGTTATTTCTTTAGTTAACTAAAATGGAGTATATTTTAATTCACTTAAACTACCACCAAGTACTTTGTATATTTCAGTATATTTTTAAAATTATTTCAAATAACCAACGGGAAGGACATAAGAGTATTTTTCAGATTTATGGTAGAAAAATAATATTTCTATGATTAATAAAGTTTGAATTTTATTATCTATACCCAGTGCATTATATCAATCAGGTAAAATTCAAAAGTTTTGTCATATTTAATTTTCATTCTCATCATATCTCAAATATATAGAAAATTGGTAACTTTTGCAGGTGACATTGAGAATCTTAAAATAAGTTTTGAATATTAAATAACATTATTTAATTCCTTCAAAATAAAATAGCATAATTAGAATTAACTTTTATTGTTGGACATTTCTCCATTTAAGCAGCAGAAACAACATATATACATACTTATCAAATTTAAAGAGGCTAAAACATGTTGCACATAGTTTTGCTCCATACCTTGAAAGAATTTAAAGTGGCTTACATTTCCATGTACTGATTATCTATAATCTACTACTTTATATTAAAACCTTGCATGAAATATTCATAGGAATGTGTATTTTCTTGAATATTCAGGTATAGTGTAGATACTGGATAAATACAATACAATTTACAGCTTAAAATTATGGAAATTTTTAAATGTTGCAATTTTTGTGATTGCTCTAAAAATTACCATTGAAAATGAACTTTTTACCACTGGAATCTACAGGTGCCAACACTGAAGTAGCCACTAGAGCAAGTGCTGCTTTGTTTGCTTTTTTTCTATAATTAAATTTTAAAAAATATATGGACTAGCAAATAAAATCCAAAACTCTACATTATTCTGAATATTCTAAGAAAGGAAAAGTTTGAAATATATGGAAATGATTAACAGGTATTTAAAGTTAAGAAAAATGAAAGTCATAATTTAACTTTCAAAGGCATTAATCCCTTTCATTTACTTTTATTCTTTTAGTCACTTTTCCTCTTTCACATAACCTTTTGATAATATTACATTTTCCATTAGAAATTTCAGTGTCATGTTTGTTGCTGAGACTTTATGCCCTGCATCTTGAATAAACAAGACCTTTCTGGTTAGTTTTGTTTAAATTCCCACCTTCAGAAGTGATTCCTTCCTTTTCTAACTTATTATTATCATTATTATTATTTTTTTTCCATCTTTTCTTCCCAGATTACTGGCCTCACATTTCCAGAGGGTGGCTGACTGAGGCAGGTTGTAAAGAAGTTTCTGGTCATGTTGTTAACATCTGACACAGTGAATGAGAAAAAAGCCAGTACAGCCACTGCATAGTTTTAATGAAAAGTGTTTGCCCATGGAGATGGAAACTCTGTTAGTTGCTAGTTACCTGTGATGCCCTGGTTGAATCTAAATGCTCACTTATTCATTGCTTAGCTTCCTGTAATTGCATGCAATTCAAACGAAAAGGACCTTTCTGAACTTATAAAACTTCTGTTTGAAGACCAAGTACAGTTTTTAGTTACTCTTGTCTAAAATTCCCTACAGTGCTTCTAGTTGACAGTGTTATGCTATGCAAATATTTCTGGTTATTAAGGGGATTGCCTATTTTTCAGTTAAAAAAAAATCTTATTAAGTTGAAAAATGCTGACTCCATCAAGGAGCTACAGGGCATAGGAGTTAGGGAAACCGTGTGTTGCTCTTTGTACTTCTACTTTTAATATCAGAGCACATATTGAAACCATAAACACAATGAAAATTCAAAATATATTCCAACAATACAGGAGATATAGAAGGAATATTACCCCTCCTCTCCCTTTCTGCCTTTATTTTTAAGGAGCACAAGGCATGGGGAGTGACACGAAGAAATATTCTTAAGATCTAAGTCCTGGCCTGCATCCCAAGGGTACTTAAACCCCTTACAAACCTGGTAACCCTGAAGGGCACTCCAGAACTCACTTTTCAGATTTAAAACAATGTTAGATTCCCTAAATATTAGCAAAGAATGTCTTACCGTCACAGACTTGCAGCAAGGTTCCAGCTCAGACTCAGACTGAAAAGTTGAGCAGCTGGTGAACAAAAGTTTTAGGTTTTTTTTTTTCTTTTTTTTTTATAATGAAGTCTGCAAAACTAATTTCCCTCAGAATAGGGCTCAATTTCCGTTAAAAAAAAGCAACATTTAAAAATCTCAAAAATCCCCCAGTCCACCCCATCTCTAAGAAGCGGAAAATAATTCCATCTTTCACAAGTATGTGAGGCTTTAATTCGAAGCCCCTCTTGCATTGCACCTCTTAAGAGACAGCAACTGAGGACTAATTGCAGAAAGACAGGGAAAGGTTCTGCATAGGGACCACCCTTCCGAGATTAATCCATACCTCTTCCTAATGTAAGACAGATGTCTAGCTCACTTTGCCTCACTCATTAATCTCATTAGCCACTTCAAAGATTTGGTCATCATCCTCTGGACACTGAGAGTGAAAATAAGAGGTTGACATTGGGGTGGCGCGTGGGGCCCTACACAAGAAGTGATTACAGATATGCTTCTGATGACAAGTGACAGGCCCTGATCTCTCTGCAACTTGCTGCTGCTGTTCCATTGTTGCGCCTAAAGGACTGCCCCCTCCCCAGCAGAACTTGCTGCCCACTGAGGCTGAATGTGTCTCAGCTTAGCCTTCATCCTAATAAATTAATTCACCCATGGCAAGTTTTCTAACTCATTTCCCGGGGATATACATTGTAACCTGGCAGACATGAATTGCTCAAGCACAGTGAACTCTGGGGCTGGGAAATTTGGAAGGTATGTGAAATGTACTATTTCCTCCTAAATAGAACAGGGCAGGATGGAATGGGTGCGATCAGACGAAATTTGAGTGAAGGAGACTGTAGATTTCTGGAAGGAAATAGGGGGTGGGTTCCGACTTGGTTGTTGAAGGGTGGGGGTAGGAGTATATGCGCAACCTGCACCTTTGCGGCAGGCACAAAATTGTTTTGGGGGTATTCCTGCCCCACGGAAATGTCATGGTGGACAGATGGCTCAACAGAAGTTGAACAGGGCCAGGAAAGAGTGTGGAAGGGGTTGAAACTCTGAGGGAAGGAGATGTCACTTGGCAGGGTACATGTGATGCCAGGGCGCTGGCATCTGCAACCATCTGCAGCTGAGGCTTTCCACAGTCTCCCACCGGGCTGGGTCCCTTTCCTTTCCTCTAGGACAACAGTTGTGTGTGCATTTTTTGGGTCACCTTCCTTCTGCCAGTAACCTGGTGTTAGGGATCTCTGGCATCCCATCCAGCCAGTGGTGAACAGTCTAAAGAAAAAAAAAAAAAAGCCAGGTGCGCCTCTGGGAGCAGGGAACTGATTGTCCCAAAATTGTGCCAAACTCACTGGGATTTTTGGTGAACCCTACTGCATCTCTGTGTTTCCCAAGGTCATGGCGCACTCCTAGCAACCCTGCAGGTGAGAGCTCCCCCAGAACTCCGAAGGGGTCTTGTGTCAGAGGCAAGTGAGCAGGGATCCAGGACTCCTTGGAGGCGCAGGTTGGGGCGGCTGGGCGCACGGAGCCCGGGGCAGAGCCACGGGTCGCCCCCGGCCGCTGGAGGGCTTGGCGGCCGTCCTGGGCTGCGGGCGTGGACGGCAGTGCCGGCAGCTCCGGGGAAGTGAAGCCCGAGCGTGCGGTGGCGCAGACTGAGCGGGAGTTTTGGAGGGAGTTTGCATGTGGTCAGCGCCGGCGCTTAAGCCAGCCCCCAGCTCACATTACACTCTATTTATAACCTCTCCGAGCCATTTCCCCCGGCAAGCCGTGCTGTGGGACCACCTTCTTTTGGCTTCAATCTCTCCCACTCTTGACATCCGAGTGGCTCGCAGGGACGCTCCTCCGGGGCCCGGGGTTTATATGGAAAGGAGACTGGCCGCTAGGACTCGGGACCGGCCTTAGCCCAGATCCGCAGCCAGCAGCCCTGCACGCGCCTCTGCTTTGGGGAGGAGGGGTGGGGAAGCCCGACAATCTCCAGTGAAAAGTGACAGAGTGTGGTGGCGCTTCGGAACCCGTCGTGAAGTCCTCTGCCTGGAAGTCGAGACTTGCATGCCATGGAACACCCCCTCTTTGGCTGCCTGCGCAGCCCCCACGCCACCGCGCAGGGCTTGCACCCGTTCTCCCAGTCCTCCCTCGCCCTCCATGGAAGATCCGACCATATGTCCTACCCCGAACTCTCCACGTCCTCCTCGTCGTGCATAATCGCGGGCTACCCCAACGAGGAGGGCATGTTTGCCAGCCAGCATCATAGAGGGCACCACCACCATCACCACCATCACCACCACCACCACCAGCAGCAGCAGCACCAGGCTCTGCAGACCAACTGGCACCTCCCGCAGATGTCCTCCCCGCCGAGCGCGGCGCGCCACAGCCTCTGCCTGCAGCCGGACTCGGGGGGACCCCCGGAGCTGGGGAGCAGCCAGCCCGTCCTGTGCGCCAACTCCTCCAGCCTGGGCTCCAGCACCCCGACCGGGGCCGCGTGCGCCCCGGGGGACTACGGCCGCCAAGCGCTGTCACCCGCCGAGGCGGAGAAGAGAGGCGGCAGCAAGAGGAAAAGCGACAGCTCAGGTAAGGACTTGGGGAGCATCCTGGGGACAGCACCGCGGGGCTGGGAAGGGGGCGGGGAGACAGATGCCAGGGCAGATTCCAGCACTGGATCCAGGGAGACCACAGTTAGCCAAATTCGAGCGCTATGGGGACACGTGTTAACCTGAGGATAACATGTATACGGCCAGCTCTTCTAAGCCCTCCAAGCATCCCAAACTAGTTTTCCAGAGCTTGTGACAAAAGGGCAAGTGACAGTATGTGAAATCAATTGCGAAGCGTGACTGTGCATCCAAGCGCCCTAGGGGCGTGCGCCCTGGGATGCAGCTTTGGTTGGGTGTGCGTGCGTGCGTGTGCCTCTCCTTGACTTCTGGCTTCCAAATTCCCAACTCCAAGTGGCTCGACTTTTCCCATCGTTAACTCGATTTCCAAATTATTGCACAATATTTGGAACTTGAAGTGGAACTTGGCAGAGTGCATGAGAAAAAAAAAACTTCATTTTTTTTTCTTTTTACATTCTGATTTTAGTTCTTTAAATAGTTCCCTATTCCAAGTTGAAAAAAAAATGCCTTTCATTGGTGAAAGACATTGAGATTTTAGAAGTTCTTAAGGAGTATATCAGATGATTTTAAATAAGTAAATAATGGGATTCTTAAAAGTAAAAATAAATACTATTCTTAATAGTGGTACTAATTTAAAAATAAAAAAAAATGTGAGTCTCAAAAAAATAAGATAATTTACTTTGTTAGTTGAGTAGACTGTGGACCCTTAGTAGGAAGCAAATTTGACTCTGGTACCTCTGGTAAGGCGCCTGAAGGTGGTGCCAGGGATGGGGACTAAGGAGGTGGTGATTGCTGACCTATGTGCCTATAACACCCTCATCCGTACAAATGGGAAACCTCCTTGAACTGGAGAGGCTGAACCTGCCAGTGAGTACATTGTGAAAATCCAGAGCAACTGCAAACATTTCCACTCTTCTCTTGAAAGCCCTGATCCTTACATATTATTATGAAATTGTCAAGAGATACTTCACAATTTACAGAGGTAGTCTTCCAGAGTTAAGGGTTCCATCTTTTTTGGAAGATGTCATTTACTTAACATGTTTGCATGTATCTCCTCTTTTGTACAACTTTTTTAACAGTCCTACAATAAAATCCTGGATATTAATTTGAGAATTGAAAAACTTTCCATCTTTTGCACAACTTTTTAGGCACGCTGTCATACAAACAGCACTGATTGATTTCCATCACAGCTTGTTTAGGATATGGTAGAGTAGGGTGGATTCTTCTGTCCCTAAAACAAACTTACTTTTCAAAGTCAAGGAGGAACTTTTAATGCTTCATCACAAATTAGATTCTAAGAAAGTTACCCTACTGCCAGTATTTTAAAATAGGTCTTACTAAATAGAAAAGAAATTCTACATTAATTTTAAGGGCTTCTAAGAAAGTTTTTGAAAGCCCTGGGGTTTCCCAGACTTGGCTTTATCACCAGTAACTTCTAGAAGGTCTCAGTGAAGGTTGGTAGAGTGCCTTCCTAAGCTGCATATGTTCCTACTATAGGTTGTTTTTTTTTTTCCTCAATGAGAAACTACATGATGGATTGTTCCTTATGCTTCCAGAATTGAACCAATGCTCTGCAGATTCTTTGTGTAAATAGACATTTTGTCTATGCAGAAGTTATTTTTGGATGGGGAAGCAGAGAAATTGGGATTCAAAGGTTGACTACCTTATTTTAAATGAAATTGTCTTTAAATTTGGGTACTTCCGTAGTAGTTACAATTCTCCGCATCAGTGGAAAATAACTATTCAACAAAACATATTTTCAAAGATTGAGGCAAGGAGGGTTCTGAAGAATAAAAACAAAAATTAAAAAAGTGCCATTTTTTAAAGGTACTAATAGAATACAACTTGAATGAAAATGCAATTCACCATTCACTGGGGACTTGGCGTGCATGTTTTCACTGATGGGATATCAACAGAAAGGACCATTTTTTCCCTTTATTCTTATGAATAATAAAATTCATGTCAGGGACTGAATTAATATTTCTTAGCATTTCCCTGTAATAATAATGCATTTTAATAGAGAATGTTCAAGGTTATTTCATTTCATTGTGTTTCAAGAACATTTCCTACCAGAAACCAAAGCAACGTAGAAATAGTTGTGATCATGTGATATTTTTAATGTATATTTCTTATTAGGTCACAGTTGTAATATTCTGAAGTGTCTTTTAAAATAAATTATGAGACAAATGGATCAAATTTAAAATGTATTAGATGAAAATCACATCAATCAGAAAAGAACTTTTCTTCGTAGGAAATATGTAACTCTTGTATATTTATAGTTGAGAGTAAATATAATAAATGGGTCTATGTGATTTTGCCTCTGAATCTAATCCCCAGTGTACTCGTATATGTTCATAATGAAATGTTTATACACCTTAAGTTTTATCCATCATAATCATTCTGAGATTACAATATGTAACCTTTTCAGCATTTCTCTTGTATACAAACTCAAAAAGCTTAGCAGTTTGGAAACATATTTATAGACTTTAGCCTTTTATTGTAGTTTCTTGACAATTGAAAATAGCCTCATTTAACAGAAAAGAACATCGTAAGTTTTATGCGTGTTAAGCATTTTCGAACTTCGAGCCAGCTCTGCTTTCCGGCAGCATTCTCAAAGCCAACATCTGCCGCACCTTCAAAGGGACTCTTAAAAATCAAAACTTTACAACTGTACTTAAAGCAATCACTACAAAGCAGGTGATTCTGAAAGCTATCCATAAAGACTGTGAATTTCGTGGCTTCAATTACATTAAATTGTTTTCCAAGCGATGAAGTAGAAACATAAATTGCATACTTTCTACTAAAGTAGGTGAAGTCACTTAATTTAACTTTAACATTTATAGAATTATAACATAATTTATAAATACTTTCTGTCTAGATAAATTTAATAAAATATGTACAGATTTTATTTTAAAAATCAAAGATGTACTTCCCCTTCAAAGGAATTAGAGTGATTTGGAGGTGGATTTTATTATGTTTTGAAACATGCAAGATTTTTATAAATGAAAAAGAAATAATACTTTATTTATAGTTACCATATTATAAGCTATTTTCAAATTGTGTCACTTTGTATTCTGTACAGAATGACAAAGAGCATGTTTAAAAATATGCTGAAAATTAAGCGAAGAATGATGTCTTATTCTAGTATTATATTTTAGTGATATATTAATCATCATTTATTTTCAAAATAAAACATGAATTTGACATTCATTTCTGTGATACAAGATCACAACTTTTCAGCATTTTCTTCAGAATAAAATATAATTAACTAGATTTTGATGATTCTTGAAGAATATTGGACAATATAAATCTCTCAAAGCTATATTCTTTTTATTTTTTTTTTCTTAGAGTGGTAGTTTCATTTTAGGTGAAAACACTCTAAGTTGTGACTTACCATAAAAAAATGTAAGTATCATTGACCTTCATGACTGTCTTCAGAGAGTTACACTCAAAAATCAAGAGAAGAAATACCTATGGAACTCAGTGCTTTCTGCTGGCAAGTTTGCAAGGAGTGGAAGAGTATAATAGGAAATGATTCCCACTTCCAAGGAAATCTCTTTCTTCTTAGCATATTTGAAAAGTAAAATCATTCATTGAAAAGTATGACATCCTCACCTTTCACTTTGATGACACTGCAGCACTGCACACTTAAACATGTTCATCTTTGTTTTAAGGGATTATCAGTGAAAAACCATTATGTTGGTACTCTGTAAGCTAAGTTCTACTAGAAAACTTATTAACAATATTTTGATCATTACACATTTCTGTGTTTGAAAATATGGATCTGGCCATCCTTGTCCTATAGTGTATATTCAATAAAGTTAAATCATAATGGGCCAATTCTCTGCTAAATATGAGGGAATTTGGAAGGCTAATTCCACATATAATGAAAACATTTTTTATTTAAAAATGTCAACTTATGAGCAGATAACTAATTTATGTAAAAAGTCTCTACAAGTAATAGTATTAAATATAATTGGCAAGGCAAGGTGACTTCATTCTATTCATCTAGCATATTTAAAATGCTTGAACACCAAAGATGTGTGTTTAGATTTTCATTTCAAATTTAAAAAATAATACATTACTATATTTCCTAACATTTCAGAAGGCATATCATTACTGAGAAGTGCCAGGAAAGTTGAAAATATCTTTGACTAGTTAATGTAAGGAAGGAAATGTATTAGAAAATTATGTGCAAGAATTTCTTCACATTTTCTGAATTCATAAATTATAGATGATTTATTTCTCCAAAATTGTTGATGTCTCAGATTTTCAGTTCCTCTCAAATTTCCCAATTTTCCATGTTGGTTTCTTATACTAATAATATATTTTGAGGAATGTTATCACATGAAGTGAGGTTGTCAGCAGTAACCACCCCCCAATCACATTGATTATAATCATCAAAGAGGATTAATACTTGAGTGACCAGTTAAATCACACCCATCTGACAGATAGGATTGTAAACTGATCCCAATAGAAAATTAAAACAAGAGAGAGAGAGAGAGAGAGAGAGAGAGAGAGAGAGAGAAGCAAAGATGCAAGTCAACAAATTAGAAATAAGAGGCATTTCCTATTGAACATTAGCCTTGCACTGAAACACTTTGTTTCTCTCTGTCATCTGCCTTTTTCATGGTATAGCTTAGTATTTAATAGTGACTATTTTCAGGATGTAAAGGAAGCCAAACCTTAATGATTTTTCTGTGATAGCCATGGTGTTCTCAGGACTGTTGTTTGAATAGCTGAATTGAACAGAAGCAATCAAGAAAGAAGGCATCCCAGCATACAGAAGAGTTAGGGGAAAACTTGACACTACTCTTAAATCATAGTCTTTAGAGAGGCTCAAAATCCTTGTGGAATATTTTGCTTTTATGCAGCAAAACTTGTAATGGCGATGGTTGCAGAGTTCTCAGGCTCCAGTGTGCATGACCCATTTCAAGAGAGGAATAATCTAAATCTGTTGCTTTTTTCTCTAATGGTTTTTCTTCCTTTACTTGCATTTTAAAATGGGGTATTTTACCCCTTAATAGCATTGTATTGTATAGTATTCAAATCTAATCAATAGCATATTTACTGATGTATCTATACAGTCTCAGACATTACTTTTATACTTATCAATAAATATGTTTATTTAAATATTTTAAAATATATATATTATTAAATTAATAGAAACTTGTTTGGTAAGTGCACACATTTGTGTTTGATCAAATGAGTTAATTGTCAATTTTCTCATTGTTTTAAAATTTATATACACACTGAGGATTATACCATTTTTGATCAATTTACCTGCAGCTTATTTTTATAGAATTATATTTCTAAATTTATATGTCACTTCTATTGTGCTCTCTATTGGTATTGCCTATTTTTATAGGTGTTCTAAAAATCTTTTTATATGTCTTACTCTCTTATGTCTGCATGTGAACAAGAATGACCAGGTGAAATCTGTGCTAGATCTATACATTTCTGGAAAAGATTTACATAAAAGAGATAAAAGAAATTTCACTTTCACTGTTTTGATAGATTTTAAGATTAATGAATAATATTTTAACTTACATGATTTTACTACTATGACATCTTACAATTTAGTATTTGCTTAATTGTGAGTAAATTTTTAAATCTGATATTTTTAAATTTTATTGAAATATATAACATGTTTACTCACTCAAAATTTTAGGTTATCAATTAAAGCTTTAATCTCAAGGTCATCACTTTTCAAATTTTTACAAGGTAATTGGTTCATATGTTCGAATATCTATAGACATCATGTCATTTCTTTTTTGTGGCTTTCTTTCTAAGAGATTATAACTATATTAATTGAATTTCAAATGAGATATATTCATTGAAATTATGAACATGAGTTATTTCATTATTATGAGCTTCTTGGAATCTATGTTGTTTAAGACTTGTAGTTTTTAATTTTGGTTGTATTTCAGTGGAAAGTTCATTTGCAAGGAAAGGGTCACACAGATGGACCAGAATTAGGTGACACGTGGCCTCACCGCTAAAGCACATGAAAAAATCATGCATTTACACAAATTTTTGATATGCATGTGTGACTACGAATAGGTGGAGAAAATTCAAAATTTAAATTCCAGATCACCGTAAGCCTAAATTAGAAACTCTACATTAAGTGTGGTAATATGAGGTTAAATGTTTCAATTACAAAATAAAATATGAACCTTGCAGTCTGTGCAGCTGTGGAAGGCTCCAGCAGACCGGAACTGGTAATCAATGAGAGTCAGAAAAATCAAGCCTGCCAAGACCCCTGCAGTTTTCGTTGTCTTGTTTTTCTCTTCCCCTAGCTCTTTATTTTCCACACACTTCCAGAGATTTCCACAGCACCACAAGAAAAAGATTCCTGAACTATCCTACATGTCTGTGGGCAAGAAAATAATTAAGATGAAATCATCTCACAGGCTTTAAGGAAACAAACCCACAGAAGGGTCCAACTTCAATTGGCATCGATGCCAGTTGAATTTTAAAGGCCTAGAATTTTAGGCTTTGAAAATATAGCCACAGAGCTCTGCCAGAAATGACACCCAAATAATTTTGTTTTTGTAAAGTGATAGCTATTTGCAAATGCAGTGGTAGAATGTTCCCTGTGTCAGTAGAGACGGATTTTTGTGCTGTCTGACTTCATAGTTAATGTTGGTATGGTTTTCCTTAGTGGCTGGTTAAGACTCAGAAACTAAACACAAATGGATGCTTATTAGCTGAAAAAATATATAGGGAGCGGTGACTATTATCAAGCCAATAATGGATACATAATATAGTTCATAAATCATTATTTTTGTAGCTAAGCATAAAATTTTTGAAAAAAAATTGATTTTTGCCTCATCCAAAACTTAGTGGATAGAACTTAGCTTTGAATTGTAGAACATCAGCAACTTAGCAAATGGCTTTCATCTTATAAGAACCATCGGTATAGTGTTTTCCTGCTGAGCATATTGAAATCAAATGATATCTCTCCTTAGTTATTATTTTTGAAGTGTAAAACAAGTTCTCATTAGGTTGATTGCCATGAACAATTAAATTCTCCCCAATTGTCAGCTATGTTTACATGTGATTCTTCTTTTCACATATGAAATATAAACGCGTCTGGATGCATTAAACTCAACAGCAAGGACATGTAAACTATTAAGACAGATCAGAATGACAGGAAAGCCTGAGTTCACAAGTCCAACTCTGAGGGCCTGCTGTTGCTGTGCACGTTTCCAACAGGACCATTTTGAGTACATCCACTTTCAAACATCAGAGAGTTGTGGATACCATTTTTTTTAATCTAGGAAGATTTCACGTTTTCTTTTCAAAAATGGAGCTTTATCATACTTTGATTATGATAACAACACATCTGGCGAACTGTGGTATCACTGTTTTCTTTGTGGGAGTATTTAGCCATCAGGTAGTAAACCACATGGGACTTGTCTGATTTCTTATTTAGTGGATCGGACTAAAGGAAAAAGATGGCCAATCAAAGGGAAAAGCAAATCTGATGACAATTTGATGGCAATTAGTATGTAAGAGAGGAGAGAGGAGTTACACAGGCTCTGCCCTCCTTGAAACAACAGCACTCCTGCATCTCAGGAGGCAAAGAGAGGCAGCTTTCACCAGAATCCAACCAAGGCACCAGAGCAGAGGCCTTCCTGCGAGGCTGGGGCCTTAAGCTGAGTCCTGCTACAGATGTTATGGATCAACCTGACACCTGTATGCATGCCCTCCAGTCTCACTCTGCTGTTACCCCATTGGCCAGGGGTAATATGAAGCCTGATGAGTACACACTCTGTGCATGAAATACAGCTAAATTAACCAAAGAAACTCAGGCTAGAAAGGAGAAATATGGAGAGTTTATGTGGGAAGCACATAGCTAAACCTTTTGCTGCCTCTCACTGACTGTCTCTGGTTAGCCAGCTGTATAATTTGTCTGTGCCTTAGAAACTAAGGTACCTAGAAATTAAAGTGAATTAGTGAATACAAAGAACAATGTTTTTTTTTTCAGTAATTATATCTTTGTTATCTATCTGTAAAGGTTCGACTATATTTTGGGTGTGGATGAGTATATTCTGAAAACACTCTGTCATAGGGTACCTGATTTTACCATACTATATAGGTATATAGTGCTATAAGTAGAGTTGCTTGTCTAACTGATTGCTACAGAAATAAAACAATCTACAAAGCCTCTAATTGTAACTTGCATGCTATTATCCTGAAACATATTAGAAATTGAGCCAGGTTAAGACTCCCATGCTTGAGAGTATCCTGTCACTTCTCCATGAAAAATCTATTTTCCAAGCAGTGTATATTGAATAAAACAAAGAATGGAGTAGCATCTTACACACATACACACAAGGAGTATGTGGAGGGGACATTTAATTAAGAAGGATGAATATGAAATATCACTTCCCTATTAAGTAGAACAGTGGGCAGTCTGCTTTCCTCTAGGTTTTAGAGTTTACAGCAGGTGTAATTTTTGTCTTGAAGCTCTTTATGGTTTCCATGCATCTATTTGGAGAGTTTCATGAGAGGCAAATATGCAAATTCTACTAAAACCTAAAAAAATAATGCACAAATATTTTATATATGCAACAAATTCTTTGTACACAGAACTAGTTCATGTGTTTGTGCATCATTAATCAACTCTTGAGAAATACTTCTTAGATCTAGGCACAGGGGGCCACAACCCCCCCCCAGTGAATATTCCTGGGTGATTGTCAGTGTACACCATATTTAGTTTAGTTTCTTCTCCTATACCCACTGGGCATTGTGGAATATTCAGAATCATACTTGAGAGGAATTTTACAGTAGTACATGTGATGGTCTTTAGCACTCATGGTTGAATAGTTAATTGATGGAAATCCACACATATTTAATGCATATTATTAAAATCCTTAATGCAGAGTTAACTTCTCTCAGAGCTGTCAACTCACACTCAAGTTCAAAGGTATGGTGACTGCTCCTCTGCCTGAAATAGAGGACCTGGGATAAAGAAGAGTGAAGGGCAGAGAGAGAAGCAAAGGATTTTAAATATTGATCACATAAGAATTGAGAAGAATGACCTAAGTGTATCAAACAGTTCACAGAAGTCTCAATTTATCATTCTTCTGAATATATTTTAATCTATAAAATTGGATCAGAATATCAAACTCAGAATTATGTTGTCACCAGGAGGGACTAAACTCATGTCAGTGAAAGTATTTCCTACAATAGTGAATGGGCCTAGAGAAGTTAAGTAATGTCTGCCTTTTTAGCTGACTTCCAAATCCCAACTTCAGACTAGAACCCTTACAAGGAAAATTTCATAAAGTGTTTTGAAACTTAAGAAGTTAGCTTTCCCAGTAAAAATACAACTACTCCTTTTGAGTGAAAAAAACATAATTTGGCAAAACACCATATTTGAGTGCAAGTCAACCCTCTGAATCTCATTTCATGAGTTTTCTGGCACTTTTTCATCTTCAGTTTATGACTATGGACACTGGTAAACTTTAGCTTTCATTTCCTAATGATTTAGCTAATTATAATATAATATAATATAATGAATTTCCCAATTATGATAATAGACTGCATGACCCCAATCAATTTTGTTTATCACTCTCTATATCTCCTCTATTCCTATTTTTAAAAATCTATCGGATATAATTTAAATATAACTTATCTAGTTGCAAGCACCAAAGCATCTGGAATTTTTGACACCTTAAAAGATACCTTTGTATATAAAATATTCATGTGTTATAATGTGAAGGTAGACTTTAATGTTAATAATATATATTAATGTAAACCAAAATCACATTTTGTGCTACCATTTGTAAATAGAAATTTCCTTTTTAAAGATTCAAATGAAATAAATGAATAAACTTTTGTTAAATCCTACTTGACCCTTAGAGTATTTGTTTTTTTGTGTTCAGATCATGTGATAAAGATGTCTACAAAAGTATTAAATTTCAGTATGGCATTTTCAACAAAATTTGTTAAACATTTAACTACAGTATTTTAAAACTACTACTGAGCAGCCAGGAGTGGCTCTCTCCCTTCTTCATTGGTTCCTGCTGGTCTCTTAGACAATATGGAAATGGAAGGCTCCTTTGGTTGGCTCAGGGCAATGTGCCTTATACCCTCTGCAGTGCACCACCACTGACCTCTGTGGCTCTTTTAGCCCCTTAGTTCTTAACAGGTCTCTCTCAAAACAAAAACACATATCAAAAAAGATCTGATTTTCGATGGATTTTATTTCCCTTTCTTCTTCAAGCACAGCTCCATGTTTTTGTCTAAACTTATTTCTTATTGAAAAATAGATACATCGTATGGGCAAGTCTTGTGATGGTATCCCCATTTCTCTCCTCCCTATCCCCAACCTGCTGCAGGACCTCCTAGGTGGGATTGCTGGAGCAGTCCATGGGATAGGGGGTTATGAATTACACAAGTAGTAGTCAGTTTTTTTCTTTGTGATGTTGTTAAGGGGGGGCAATGTTTCTGAATATTCTCCCCCACCATGGCTCTTACACTCTTTCCACGCCCTCTTCTGCTAAATTCTCTGAGTCATTGTGGGTGAGTTTTAAGTATGTTTTACTGTTGAGATTTTAAGAGTCTCTGGGTTTCTGCTTCAGACTATTTGGGGTATCCTAGTGTCTGTCTCCATTATTCTTTCATAAGTTATCTGACTTCCTGTGGAGTTAGTTCTCTTCCTCATTTTACCATACACAAAATGCTCCCCCTTCATGTGTGTGATACTAGAGATACAATCCAAAACTTCACACAACCGAGGCAAGTACTTTATCACTGAGCCACACTCCTAGCAAATTGATTTTTTAAACATTTTATTGATATATTCCATAATCATTGACCATAAATCATTATGATTCCCTGTCCACCCTCCCTCATATCTCTTTCCCCTCTCAATTAGTCTCTATTTTGTTTCGGTGTCATCATCTTTTCCTCCCATTATGTGTAGGTATTATCAGGCACTGGTAAGTCATGATATCAAGGCCATTTTGTGTCTGGAAGTTTGTGTTGTAAGCAGTCCTACTGTTCCTTTGGCTCTTACAATGTCAAATTATTTGCAAATGTCTTCACTTTAGTGATTTTAGCTAATGATTTGACCTTTCCACCAGACTTACATTCAGGGTCAGTTACAGGGTTTTATAAAACACAGCATGGCCCCAGTCCATTCAGTTCTAGTGCTAACTTAAAAAAAACACTATTACATACAGTTTATTTATTTTTTTTCAGAATTCAGAATATTTTTCCTGTGAGCATCTTTATAACTTTACATTGTTCCCAAATGGAATCCTATACCATTACCATACCCATCATACAGCAATATTTTAAGTGCACAGCATACTCTTTTTAGAATTTTATATTAACTTGAAATTGCTCTATACTTTCCTTTGAAAGGATAATATTCTCAAAGATATGTTACTAGATTTTGCCTCTACTTTTTTCTTGTCTATAACCAAATTTCGTTTAAAGTCTGCTAGTATTTTTTCATCAAAGTGAACTTTTCAGTTAGCTTTGGGAGCCCAACTAAATATGTTCAGGGCTTGAGATAATTTTCACATATTGTGTTATATGGGCAAACACATATTTGTAGTAATGGCTGTAACCAAGAAGGGTTCTGTTAAATAGTTTCAAAGCCCATTTAGTCAAGAACCCTTGCTTACATGTTGTATCTTATCTCATTTGGTTGGATAAGAATTTAGGATACAGGGGCTGAGGAGATGCTTCAGTGAGTAAAGTGTTTGATGACAAGAATGAAGGACTGAGTTCAGATTCCAAGTATGCACAAAAAATTTTGGGTGTGGTGGTGTTCGCCTATAATCCCAACACTGAGGAGGCAGACACGGAATCCCTGGGGCCCACTGCATAGCCAGACCAGATAAACTGAATTGGTGAGTTCTAGGATCAGTGAAAGATCTTGTCTGAATACATAATTTAGAAAGCAATTGAGGAAGACCCAAAGTACATGGCTGGTCTCAAACACGCATACATATATGCCTATGCACAACTACACCCACACATACATCCCTGCATCACACTACATGCACCTGCACATGCAAACACACCAAGCATTTAGGATACACAGGATCGGACTTCTAATTGTCACCTCTCAACACTTCAATCTCTGAAGCCTTGATTGACTTCTGGGTGGTTTTGTAGATCGTGGTTGATTATTTCAGCAGGCTTGCTTACACTTATCTAAAGTTCTTTATTTTGAGACCACTGAAAACGGAAACATAGTTGTGAGACACAGAACAAAGAGACTACCATCATTTTTTTTTCTTTAACTGTGTTGCTTATTAGAGGGTTAAGTGATTAAACTTAGGAAAATCTGATTTCTGGTATAGAAAATGATCCATGAATGATGAACATGTCATCTATGGGGCTCTTTGCACCAGATTTAGAATATCAGGGCACATTTGAAAAGGAACTAACATTAAGTTAAACTGTATGGTTGGTGTACGCATATGCTTTAACAAGACACACCTTGGGCCGCATGTGATATTTTTACTATTTGTGAATTATTCAGGACAAAAGAAACTTTTATTGAAATGCTTAACAAAACTCCTCTAAATTTGAAAAGGCAAAGTGTTATCAACATATTTGCGATTATCAAACACAAATTCTCATTAACTAAAATAAAATTTAATTTTATTTCTTAAGTGAGGCATGAGATTTTAGAGAGCAGAATTATGCATACATTGTTATGAGTTCCTTTTTTCTTAGCAGGGTTGGGGTTGCTGATTTTTGGAACATCACATATAGTAAAGCAGTCATGGTGTTTAAAAGGCAAGCAACTTTAACTTGAAGTGATTGGACAATTGGTAAATGTAAGGTGTATCAAATAGTCCACATTATGGTAATGTCTAGGTAGACCCAGAGTTGATGTTTTATAAAGTGAAACACTCTAATTTACAATAGGAATTTAACAATCTCTCTCCCAAGGACCATGATAGAAAGATACTGCTTCAATCTACACCCCTACATTTGTAGCATCTGCTTGGAGTACATTCACACAACAGGTGGAGCAGTTTTACTTGGATAGACAATACGTATTTGGACACCAGCATATAACCATACTTTTTACTCTTCCAGGTAAGGAAGGAGCAGTGATAGCATGGGGTACCCGAGCTTGAAAACAGTCCTCTCACCATGGTTCTTAGTTTCGTCTTTGTCTGATGAAAGGAAACTTACAAGTCTACTTGTGCAAGCGAGCCAGTATCTCTTTCTGTGAAGAGGTTAAAATATCAATCTCTATGTTACAATATAATTTAATGAGTTTTTAAAAATCTGTTTTCCACGACTATGATACTGATTCTATTTTACCATTAATTATATTTTGTAAAGACATATAACTAACTGTGAGATCTCCATTCCTCTGGCTTTTTTTCATTAATGAATCATAAGGTTATTTGGACCAATAATTATCAAACACTGGTATTGCACTGTAATTATATAGACACTTTTAGAAAATATTGGTGTCCCATAGATTATGATTAGTATATTGTAGAATCATCATTTGTTGTTAGAAGTTCATAGCATTAAAATTACAGAATGGTATAACGCAAGTTCACATATTCATTACATCCAATATTTATCAACACATGACCTATGCTATTGCATTTCCACCACCCCATTTTCCTCCATGTTGTACTGATTATCTTGAAGCAACTTATAATTCATATGGACATTACTAGGTTTAAAAACGTCCCAAGTAATTCTAATATATGGCCAGAGCTGAAAACTACAAATTTAGAAAGCAATTCTTACTTGGATGAAAACTTTTGAGAACCAGAGGACTTGAAGACTTAACTCTACCTATTATCATTTCTGTACATGGAGAGCGATGGAAATAGTTGCTCTATAAAATATTAGATATTTACAGAAAGTCTGCTTGTGTAACTGTGGTTATCACAGGTAATCATTATATTCTCCATGTTGACATATGGGTTTTTAAATTTAAATTATATTAAACGTAAAAATCAATTAATAGATTGCAGTGACCACATTCCATGAATTCAATTGCCACCTCTAAATACTGGTTAACATCTTAGGCAATGTAGATTTGGAACATTTCTGTTTACCATATAGCTAGTAAAAGACACATTGAAAATGTGAACCCCCTACACAGAGAAATAGATCATAAGAATTTAAATACGTCAAGAAGTCGAAATACAACTAAATTTAAAATAGAAAACTATTTTACTAAAGGGCTTTGTAAAATGTATACTTTTATTAATCAAATGCATAATTGTGCTATCTTATATCTATTATTGATTGAAAATAATACATTTACATACTTGGGATTTGGGTTGCTATCAAAAACATCATCAGAAACATTAAACAATTAAGTTGTATATCAACAATTAAAATGAACTAAAGCATAGCATAAAATGGGTATGAGCATATAAATTAGAATCAAGGAAGTGGGAAAGCAAACAATAAAAGCACATTAAAAAATGTTAGGTCAACTAGGGAGATTCTTCCAGGCCTCTTGAGGAATAGGGAGGGGAACATTTTTCTGGGAAAGGGTGGGGAACATGCCAGGAACAGGCTAGATTTTCCAGGGGGAAAGTATGAAAACTTAATGGAATCAGACAGTGGTAATTAATGACATAGAATTATTAACTTTTAAAGTCTCTAATGATTTAGTCTTTTGTAACCCTTGGTCGGTCTTAATTCCAAAATTTCAACGCAGGTAGCTGCAAGCAACAGAAGTTATTAGAGGAGATTTTTCAATATTTTTAGAAAGCAAATGAGCGTGACATATTCCTCTGGCAAAGGCAGGGAAGAGTGAAGTAGAGGGAGTTTCACATCTATACTCTGAGACATCTGGGCTGGCTTGGCTGGGGCCATGCATTACTCAACTAGGCTTCTATACCAGCAGAGGTGTGAGTCTGCTGGAAGTAGACTGTTCATCAATGAATTCACTTATCTAGAGAGATTCATTGAGAATTAATTGGGGACTGAATTACTTTCCATTTGTGCTATTAAAGACAATGGTAATATTAGACATTAGATAGATATGTGGGGGACATACATTCATATTAGAATGTATGTCTTGACAGTATGTTTTTAGTATAGAAAAGTAGAAAAATATAAGGTATACGTGTGCGTGTGCGTGTGCGTGTGTGTGTGTGTGTGTGTGTGTGTGTGTGGTGTGTGAACACTGCACCAAATAGATAACTGTCCAGACAAGTCTCTTTGCTTATAAGGTATTTTTGGAAAAGAATAAGTCCAGACCAAATATAATTTGTAATAAAGTTTTATTGGCAGTGTAGAAGGATAGGGAAAACATTTTACAAGTTTTCAGTGAGTGAAATTTATGAGTTCACTTTTGCGTCGAAACTTTCCTCATATGATTTTGGCAGCTATAGGTAGGTAAATGTGTAGATATGGTAATCTACATTATTAATACCAACCATAATTCTTAGAGCTTGGGTTTATCAATCTGCTTTTCTCAGTTAGTAACTGTCACTGCTTTTTCCATGGACAGAGTAATTGGAGGTAAGGTTTCTAATTAAGGGAAAAAATCCTTTAGAACTTGCTCACACGTCTGAAGAATCTCTATTAGAGACACTAAAGTACATGAGTTAAAAGAAGTAGCAAAGTTAAATTAATGCTAGGACATGGTAGAAATAGATGGACTCCACATAGAACTATTTGCCTTGAAAATTGAGAGTGTGAGAAAGCCAATGGAAACTAATAGGAGATATAGACGTGTTATTCAAGTAAAATGGAATAAAGTGGGCCTGTAACTCGTCTGTGTCCTACAGAGGGGCTGAACAGGGAGGGGCTGGTGCACCCAAGTACAACGCAACTCAGGCTTTCCTCACGAAGCAGTGTGCTAGTCTAAGGTCACACATATATACATTCTCATATATTATCTACATTTCTCCAGGTTTTGTTTTGAACTTTTTCCTTTTATATTTTCCGATGGAAAGGTTCCATTTTGTATTATTACCTCTTCACCTCAGAAAGTGGCCTCTGTGCTTTAGATCAAACTTGGATTGCTTTAAATTGTAGCACAGAGAAGTAAGTTATTTTGATAAATGGTCATTAGAGTCACATCATAGCCTATTTCACTTCAACCACCACCACCCAGCCCAACGTAAATCTGTTTTCTTGACATTGTAATTCCATGGCGGATTAATTCCCTAAATGCATTAATTCCACTACATGTGTTTACTGTGACTCTCTGCTGAGAATACGCTCAGAGGAGTGGACATGTTTCTGTTCCTGGATGGATCCACTGTGCAGTGAGGAAGACACGGGCTTTAAGGACATGGAGCTATCTGCAGGGACACTCAGAAATGGCACATCTCTGGGCTCCATTTTTCTGACCTCCAACTTTGTGTGTCTTAGTAATGTGTTCATGAAAAAAGTGTAAGGAGCTCTGTTAAATAATTAATATAGCTAATGCAGGAGAGAATTTAGGCTCCTCGGATTGTATGTATAATATGTTCTTGTGATGTGCTTGTTCACATTCTTAATTTTCACCATTTAAGTATCCCCTGGTCTCATGCAACAAGGGCCTGGGGACAGTAATTGATCCAAATCAAATAGCCCAGGAATGGGATAAATAAAGCTCAGTGGTAGCTTGTTTGAAGCTTGGGGTGCAATCTCCAACACTTTATAAAATGAAATGGAAGGGATTTTTGAATCCACAAGGCATTAAATTGGTCTGATGGATGAGAAAATGAAACGGATAGTGTCAGTCTTAACATCAGCATTTAAATTGACCTCTAATAACACCCATTCAATGTCTTTCTCATATAATTCACTACCAAAATCTCATTCTTTTTATATTAAGATTTCAAATAGCAAAACATGTTTCTCAGCCTGACTGTAATCAGACTCTGAAGTCAGAAATTCTAATATGAAAGCCCCAGGGGAAAGCCTTGCTAATGTGTAACATTGTTTTTTTATCCGACAAATTGCAAGAGTTTAATTCTCAATGATGATTACTTAGGTGACTGCTTTCAACAGTTGAGTTGTGATATTATACAGATTTATTTTCTAGACCATTATTATTAGTAGTAGAAGTACTATTATTTTAGTAGTAATAACAGCAGTAGTAGTAGTCATATTTAATTACTATTGTCCACTGATTTGAGACATTTAGTTTTATTTATTCACTTTTATATTAAATCTGGAAGTGTACATTTTGCATTAACGAGAGCTTAATATTCTCTCTATATAACATTAGTTCCCTGTAAAATTAATCACAAACTCATAAAGATAATTTAGATCTGTCTGGAATTTATGCTTCTTTTTAAAATATGAACATTAAAAATATATCATAATTGACAAATGACACTTACATTAATGTACTGTTATACTTGCAAGTATTTCATAATCTGGAATAAGAGCATTTTTCTGTGTTTCTTTTGTAGAGATCAGATTGCTTCCTTGATTGCTATGATTCATCATGATTTTGTTTACGTTATTCTTTGAATTGTTTCAAAAATGTATTTAGTAGTACTAATTCTTCAGTAGGTTTTTCTCCTTATTGTGGATAATCCATTCTCATTGCTCTAGGTGTAGGTGAAAGAAGTCATACAAAGTCACAAATTTGACTACACTGAATCACATGGATTTGATTTGCCAAAATATATAATATTATCTTGAACATTTAGAGTGTGGTTAAGGAAAGTGCTTTTTTGTGTGATGCCCACTTAACCAATAAATCTGTCATCACTGACTGGTCTCCATTTCCTCTGAAATAAACAAATCACTATTGAATCCTTTGAAACAGGAGACTTCCAGGAAAACAGAAATCACTTTTGCTTCATCCTCCAAGACAAAGTGTTTCATAAGTAGAAATGGGATGGAAGAAATGGGTTTTGAGGTTCTCCCCACCTGATAGGAATAGAAGGGTGGGGCCCCTTCTTATCCAATACAGAACCCTGCAAACAGCATGAGAGCAGGAATTCAAACAAACCTCAAAGCCCAATTTTGAGCAGAAATGTGGAACTAAGCCAAGAAAAAAAATTGTAGGAAAGCTTCTTAAGAAGGAAGCTTGATTTGTGAGGGCATAGTAAATTTAAAGAGGCAAGGAGAGGATTTTTTTCTGGAGGTCTAATGCCCCCAACTGAGTGAGCCCTGAAGTAGAAATTATTTTATATTCTGCTTGATTTTATTTGGGAGGATTTGAGATAGGGTCTCTCTAGCTCAAGATGTCCTGAATTCACTGGTCCAGGTTTCCCTTGAGCTCCTGACAATCCTCCTGTTTTCTTTTCATATTTGACTTTAAATCAAAAGATAACTGGCCCTCATATGAGAACTTTAATTATAAAAGCAGACTCTTCACTAGAGAGAAAAAATGAGGATTACTTAAATGATGATGATTTTATGTCATTCACTTCTAGGTTTGATTTAAAAAAAACCTAGCTATATTTTGTTATTTTTTATCTCATTCAAAATACAAGGAATTCCTTCAAAGTGCCTTTAAACCAGCAATTCACTAGGGAATACAAGACCAGGTAAGAGCCAAGATAAAACAGATTGAAAGGAAGTAAAATACAAAGGAAATATAAAAACATTGAAGGGAAAACTCAAAATATGCCCAAATGTTAAATGTAAACGGATGGTACCTGGATAGTCCTCTTAATGCCTTATTTTTTATTAGGTAACTTATTTGTTTAATTGATAGAGAAAAGTCCTGTTGACTTGCCTCTTCACCGTGATTCGCTCTTTTAATACAATGAATTGTGCATTACATTTGTTCTATCATAATGATAAAACAACAATGTCACAGATAAAAACATCTGATTGGCGAGTTGTTTCTGTCAACAGCTCGGGACTGAAATGATCCTCATAGTAAACCGTTTACTTTTGCCAGCCTTATACTAGTCCTTTGCTTAGGGCATCTAGCACTGCCAATGGTATATAATAGAACCATTCTTCCAAAATTTAAGCATTTTTTATTTCAATAATAAGGTTCAGGCTGGAGATATGGCTCAACCAAAGCCTAAGACCTGGGTTAGGTCCAGTGCCCATGTAAAGCCAGATGTCCAAAGTGGCACATGCATCTGGAGTTTGTTTGGAGTGGCTAGAGGCCCTGGTGCACTCTCTCTCTCTCTCTCTCTCTCTCTCTCTCTCTCTCTCTCTCTCTCTCTCTCTCGAATTTATGCTTGTTCTTTAAATGTGAACTTTAAAAATCAGTCATCAATGACAATTGACACTTAAATTTATGGTACTGTTATATTTACAAGTATTTCATAATCTGGAATAAGAACATTCTTCTGTGTTTCTGATCTTTTGTAGAGATCAGGCAACTTACTTGATTCCTATGATTCATCATACTTTTTTTTTGTTTATGTTTTTCTTTGAATTGTGTCTGAAACATATTTAGTACTACTCCTTGCAAAAATAAATAAAATATTTTAAAGTACATAATCATAAGTTTAGGGCCAGTATGCAAGTCAATATTAAAGCAATATCCTAGCTTGAACAAGTCACCGACTTCCATTCCCAGAGCCATAAAAACAAATAAATAAATATAGTTTTATTTCACATATATTTTAATTATTTCTTTCTTTGACTGACATGCACTTATTTACCCATAAGTCTATATTTATGAGAATATAATTTTACTGTGCATCAATTTTTACCAACAAATTTTAAATAATATAATGATTTTCAGAGATTTCTAATATATAAAACAAAATATAATCCCTGGCAAGGAAACAGTGTCATGCCTGTTTTCTGTTTTCTCAATCTCTGCAAAGTTGAACACAAAAGTAATCATCCCATCTAAAAAGGTACATTAACAGATCAGTTATCTGTAGGTATAAGAATGAGCAATATTTAAATTTACACTAGTTTGAAGTATTTGTGCCTCTAATTTCTTTGATATAAAGGTTCAGAGACATTTGAATTCTGGGGCTTTCCTTATTACAGTATTGATAATACCATATACTTGGCAGACAGAGCATGAATGCATCATATGTTAGGTGATTGCATTATATTTCAGGAGTCTTGGTGGTTTAAAGGATCTGTGCTTTTAAATTTTTATATGTACTGCATTCAACCATAAATCTTTGGGAGTGATTTCATTCTGTATAAATCTCAGGATGAAATACAAATAAATTACCCACAGTACTCTCCGTTACTGCACAGTGTGGATATTAAAGAGGATGTGGAAAAACTTTGAAGGAATGGGGTCCTGCACCATTGTTCTAAGCCAAAAATATCAAAATCTGGCTTATAACACTATGGAAACTAAAAGCCCGCTGATTCCTATAGGGGATTAATGCATTACTCAGCCTTCAAAAATTATATTGCCTGGCAACTACCAAAATATGTTTAATTTCCCCAGCATTTCTGTCTTTATTCCTTTATTTTGAATCTAATATCACTCAATAGTGTCAATATGAGAAATCAGATTTCATTGATTATAGCACCACTAATGCATTCATGATGTTAGAACCGTTTGGCCTACATGCTACTATTATAAAAATTGCTTTCACATATTTTTATCTATGCATAATTTTAGCTTAGAGAAATGGGATAAGAGAAAAACACTAAGGTTCTGCCTAGCTATAAGTTTAGGTTACTTTGCTTTATTTTTCTTTGCTTAACTTGACTCTTTCCATCTAAAGGGATTGTACAACATTGGTGGTGAAGGCTGAGATGTCTCAGTGGCTAAAATACTTGAGACTCAGATTGGAAGACCTGGATGTGTATCCCTAGCACTCCCATAAGGATTAGTTGGGCAGAGGGTGGAAAGAGGGAATTAATTCCTGGGGAAGCTGGCTGGCAAGATTAACAGTATCAGAGAGCTCTGTCTTCAAGTGAGAGACACTGCCTCAGTAATAGAATTGAAGAAGATACCTGTGATGCCAACCTCTGGCCTCGTCGTGCTTGCACATATGTACATATGCACTCACACCTGTGAGGCCTCATACACATGACTATGCATATACACATGCATTCATACCCTACAAACACACACACACACACACACACACACATGCAAAATAAATGATATGGTGAGGATAGCACCTGCTTGCCCCTTCAGCCCTCTGCTACATGCCAGTGGGAGAACTTAGCAAGTGGAAGTGGGTAGGATGTAGGATGGGAACGAGCCTTCTTAGGCTTGCACATTTTGATGCTCATTTCTAACAGAAATGCTCTTTCTCTTTTGGTTATAGAGCACTGATGAATAACTACCAGTTACATAACTGATGCATTCTGGGTAATCATAGGGATTTGTGTCTTGCTTAGCCAGCAATCAGAGAACTCGTTCAAGAATGCTATGTTGAACAGCGGGAGAGAAGGCTCGGTGGTTGAGACACTTGCCTGCAAAGCCTAAGGACCCAAGTAAACACATCATTGGGCCAGATGCAAAAAGTGGAGTCCATTCATAGTGGCTGGAGGCCCTGGTCTTCCCATTCTGTCTGCATCTGTTCCATCTCTCTCTGCAGGCAAAATGTTGAAGGAAGAATTCAAGTATTTCTAAAAAGGTAGACTAGAAGAACATACAGGTGGAAATGTTACCATGACAAAGATACCAAATCTTCTCTCAAACTTGATATAACAAATGCAAAAAAAAAATTCCATCAAAATCTCAAGAATGAACACGTATAGATGAACTTTTTTTTTTTTTTTGGCTTTTCGATGTAGGGTCTCACTCTAGCCCAGGCTGACCTGTAATTCACTATCTCAGGGTGGCCTTGAACTCATGGTGATCCTCCTACCTCTGCCTCCCAAGTGCTGGGATTAAAGCCATAAGCCACCACGCCCAGCATAGATGAACTTTTAAAAAAAGGGTAGATAAAGGGAAAGACACTGGAGAGGAGGGTTTTGTGCAAGATGAATAAGGTATTAGGAAGCAGTGGTTTACTTACAGGTTTATTATACCATTGCATTAAAGAGCTGTATTAGTGAACCAAGATCAAATGAAAAGGAAACTCTAGATAGGTACAAAAACAATACGCATAACTGATTTTTGACAAAGGGAATGGGGAAAGTGGCAAATCTAGACAAGTGTAGTTGCCATCATATGGAGAGAGAGAGAGAGAAAGAGAGAGAGAGAGAGAGAGGATTGATATTCTCAAAATAAACCTTATTACACACAAATATTAACTCATTTAATAGACTTAAACAGACACAACTCCATAAAACTTAACAGTAGGTGAGTAAATATGTATTGCACTAGGTATTACACTTGATATCAAAAATATGATCCATAGCTGGGCATGGTGGCACACACCCTTAATCCCATCACTCAAGAGGCACAGGTAGAAGGATTGTCATGATTTTCAGGCCACCCTGAGAGACTACATAGTGAATTCTAGGTCAGCCTGGGTGGAGCAAGACCCTCCCTCAAAAAAAAAAAAAACAAATTATAGGGCTGGAGAGATGGCTCCGTGGTTAAGGCACTTGCCTCCAGTGTCTAAGGCCCTCCCTGGGTTCAATTCCCCAGTATCCACATAAGCCAGACCCACAGGGTGGTGGCCCTGGTGCTCTCTCTCTCTCTCTCTCTCTCTCTCTCTCTCTGCTTGAAAATGAATAGAATATTAAAAATTATATATAATATATATATTATTTCCTTAGAAGAAAGAGATTAAGTATCAAATTTCATCAAATTTGTATGCTTTTATTTTATAAAATATTCTGTAAAGAGGATAAACAAATTGTTGCATGGTAAAGCATTCTTAGAACACTGTGTACCTAGGACTGAGGAGATAACTCTGGGGTAAATAGCTGGCCTCGGCCTGGCATGGTGGTGCACTTCCATAATCCCAGCACTCAGGAGGGAGGCTGAGTTAGGAGGATCACTGTGAGTTCCAGGCACCCTGGGCTAGAGTGATTCCTTACCTCTCACACCCACCAAAGAAATTGCTTGCCTTGTGAAATGAGATCCTGAATTTGATATAAAAAACAAACAAACCAAACAAAAATCAAGTGTGGTGGCACACGTTTGTAATGTCAGCACTGGAAAGGTGGAGACAGACAAACCATGGGCTGTGTATGTACCTGCACACACATGAACACACACACAAACAGGGAAACATACATACACACACACACACACACACACACAAACAAGAACATTGCATGTCTGACAAAAAAGTGATAACTAGAAAGAACATACAGATAGCTCTCAAATCACAGCAATCCTCAGTCAATTTGAAATTATGAAAATCACACAAGATGTTTCATGAAAGGATACAGAGGTGGCAATTAAACATTTTGTTCATCATTGTTAACTACTAGGGAAGTTCAAATTAAAACCACATTGAAGTATCACTGCATACTTGTCATAAGACCTTAAGTATAAAAAGAGTGGTAGTAAGAAATGATGTCTAATATACATATAAACTCTTTTATTCATGTTGTTGTTCAGAATATAAAATGATCTAACCACTCTGAAAGACAGTGTCATGGTTTCTTAGAAACATATATTCACCAATTATACAAAGAGCCATTTATATCAAACAAATGAAAGATTTGGTCAATAAAATACCTAGAAAGTAATATGCAAAGAATTTAAAACTAAATAACCCAAACTGGGGGCAGTACAAAAGCACTTCAGAAGAGGATTTTCTAAACAAGCAGTGGTATGTCCATTCCACAGACTCCCTGTGGATCTGAAAGATGAGGGGAGCAGCTGATGTATACACAGCCCGGATGGATCTCCAGAACTCTGTGATGAGTGAAAAAGGCAGTCCTCAAAAAGGGAACACCACCATACTCTTTTTGCAAAAAAAAATTGTGAAAGTATGAAAATTATAGAAAAAATAATTTTAGAAATTGATATTGCTTATTAGTCAAGGATTATCTCAAATAATGCTGGTGTAAAATGAAAATAGTATTACTTTATAAATTTACATGTGATCTTATTTGCTCAATATATACTATGAACTATGATACAGTTTATACTTTTATACAATTATTTTTCCTTTGCTCTGTTAGTACTGCTTTCAATATGGGAACTAGTCTTGGGACTAAAGAATAAGTCTGTTAAAATTCCTGATATTTGCAAAAGGTATTATAATTAATATTCCATGCTTTCATGTTCCACATTTTAAAAGATATATAATATGCTTATTAAGATTATCCAGGATGCATGTGTAATTAAAAAGTTTCATATATTTTAACAGAATTCTAAAGGCATCTTAAATATATCCTAAGATGCACTCATTGCTCAGGAATGTAAGTTTCTTTTAAGTGGAACAAAATCTTTTTTATTATCAATATTATACCCCAATTCATTGGTATTTAAAATTATTGTTCATTGCTTAACATCTACTACTAGCTGATTTTAAGGTGTAAAGAACTACTGTCCATAATGACTCTAACGAGGAGAAATTCCCAGGATATCAATAGAGCGTGATGATGTTTAGAGCAGGAGTGAGAAAAAAGAGATTATATTTCATTTATAGATACCAATATTAGAAATTCAAGTAAAATTATTTTTCAATTATTGTAACATAGCACCTGATATGGAACTTAGAAAACAGAAGGATTAGTTCAGCTCCGAGTTTCAGAGGCTTTACTTCAGGGTTCGTTGGCTTAGTTACCCTAGGGCAGGTAAGAAGCTGGAACTCCAAGGTGGGTGTACACTAGGGAAGTCCTCTGTACCTCATGGCAGCTCTAAAACCTGGGAGAAGAGCAGCCAGTGACCTTAATCTCCTCCACTGGCACAGACCCAATGACCTACCTTCTCACCTCCTAGGGTTTCCTCTACTCACAACATAGACACAGGCTTGGGATCTGTAAGGACCATGGGGGTTCAGGCTAGAGTACAAACCAATTTTATGTTCTTTTATCTAAAAATCACAGTGGTTTCTCTTAGAGGAAACCTTGAGCTGGAAAGTCACAGAATGGCTCTGCTTTAATGTCCTCCTCTCTTTGCTCCCCTCAATTACTATGCTTCAAGGAATTAACTGTCTCCAGTGTGCTTGACCTATCTATCCTATGTGCCTTTTCTTTCCAGTTCCATGTTTATTTTAGTTGAATTCAATTTTCTGTTTTCTTTTGGGAAAAAAGGCTCTTCATTTTCAAGTCCTAGCTCACACTTGCTTATAAAAGGAGGTGAGGGAGTGAATCCTAACATGAGGGGTAGAGAGGCGAATGAGTGTCTCTCCCAGCTTAACTCACCAGGGAAAAGTTCCATTCCACCAGAAGATTTGCATGAGAAGGGGAGCAAATGTTGGTCAAAGGCACAACATTTTAGTTGGACAAAAGAAATAAACTTTAGTTTCATTGCAAAAAAAAAAAAAAAGTTCCGTTCCAAACCACCTCCTTCAAGTAATGACTTACTTTTGAGATTTTGTAAATTTTAAACTAGGGAAAATTCAGAAAAGAAAAGATTAGGCATCCATGTCCTTGCCTCTTCTTTTCTCTCTTTTCTCTAAAGCTGCAAGATCCTCAAGGGAAGGAACAATCTTAAACTCATGTTTTTTGTTTTTTTTTCTCTTCATCACCCTGCACAATGACCAGCATATCTGAAGCATCCTGTAGATGCTTTATGAATAATGGCTTCCCTGGAGCTGGACAGGATTTGATGTGATCTTTGCATTCAAGAATGAGGTCACTATTGCTACATAAATGGCTCCTAGCACAATAAAATAAGATGATTTTAATTCTATATTTTATTTATTTATTTGCTCACACCAAGAGAGAGAAAGAAGAGAAGAAAAGAGAAGAGAAGAGAGAGAGAGAAAGAGAGAGAGAGAGAATAGGCATGCCAGTGTCTTTAGCAACTGCAAAAAACTCCAGATGAAAGACCACTTTGTGCATCTGGCTTTATATGGATACTGGGGAAGGAATTGAATTCAGGTCATTAGGCTTTGAAGAGAGTAGCTTAACATCTAAGTTATCTCTCCAGTCCAAAATAATTTTTCAAATAGTAGAGTAAAAATGAATATCACTGAAAAAAACTGGCTAAAAAGTATTGATTGAGTTAAAAGATTATTGCTATAATCTTAGAAAATGATGCAGAACTGGACCTGTGTGTGGTTGCCAGGAAAAGTTCACAGAAGATTTCAACTATTATGACTGATAGAGAAAAATGGAAAGACTTCCTGAAATTGAATACAGGAACTGGTGTCAGTGACAGAGGAGAAAAGGAGGCTCTTGTGATTTTTGTGAGCAGCCTGAACCCAAAGCCTGATAATTTGTAGGGTATGACAAAGTCCTCAACCTGTAGAAGCTTAAAAGAGCAGCACATGAGAGTTCTCATAACGTCTAGAAATAGCTGCCCTTCAGCCTTTGTTTTAAAGGCTTGGCCCCTCTGGTCACTTTGAGAATTTAGAATGAATGCCCTGAACAGCATCCAGCCATGCTTCCATTCACTTGATCAGTAGTGTCAGTCACATTCTGCAGGTGCTCTGCCCTGTTCTGAGTGCTGTTCTGTAGCATGGCGCTCTAATCCACCATCAAAATACCAATATTCCATAGGTGGGTGGCACTTAAATTTACCATAGCCTCATTCTCCATTGTGATTGAACCGCATCTTAAACCATATCCTCCCCAGTTTGTATTTGATTCCTCAAGGCGCCACCTGACCAGTCTCTAAGGAATGACCTCCATCACTCTTCACATACCAGTTGTTTCCTTTATCTACCAACCAGTCCCTAGCCTGAAGTTTCTTCTCTTAGTTTTCTCCCCTGTGAAAGACTTTTGTCAGCCAGGAAGAAGACTGTTCCAACCTTCCTTTAAGAATCATCACGGATATTTGTTCATGCAATCTTTTCTGGTCCCTCAATTTCATCCTATTTACTCATTTGATTATCCAGGCCTATCTCTTCTTGTGTCCATATATTCTTTAAGGTTTTTAGCTATTTTTGAAGTTCTTATTATCCCTCTTACAGATGTCTTTATCCAGGAGCATTATTTTTTTATAAACTTCTAGTTAATAGTTAGCATTGGAAGTATTCAATAAATACTTTTTGAGTAGAACACATGTGGCATTCCGCTCCTCATACATGTGTATGCTATGCCATTCATATCTTGAAAATGGGGAGCTGTGTATAATATGGAAGTTATAAAGCAAATCAGAGTAAGCAGAGTGTATGTCCAATTCCCCATTTTGAAGGGAAAAGGAAAGGAGATCAAGAGATTTTCTCAGAGTTTTCAAGTTGTGGGAGAACCTCAGAAACCCAGGTCAAGGGTGTCTTAGCTGGTGAACACCTTAATTTCATGTAAATCAGCTAAGATTAATCATTTATAGAGTGAAACATTTCTGCTGCTGTTTTATAGCTCTGCTGGAAAGTGGGTGCCAGCGGAAGAGGGAATTCCCTGGGTAACTAGACTCTAACCTCAAACCCCTTTCCTTCCTCCTGGTGATAAATTATGCTGCAGACTCCTCAACAATGAGCCCTTGGTTCCCATCCTGAAGCACCGGGCACTTCAGTAGCAGCACTTTCGCTGGGTCCGAGCTCAGTGAAATTTTTCTGGAAGCTGGTTCCTGTTTCTGGCAGTAACTCTTCAGTTTGGGTGTTTTAATCCCAGCCAAAATAAACGATTGTCTCAGGTCTGTATTTTTCCTGTAGCACCATGGCATTTTTATGGAATGTGGAGACAGTTTTATGTAAGACTTTAATGGCAACAATAAAGGACCCAGATCTTTTTCTCTGGCCTGTGATCCTTCCCTGTGTACCCAGCAGTGACTGGACAGTTTCACCCCTTCCTCAGACAGGCCCTTCTTTACACTCTCGGATGTCATTGACACATCCCTGATGGTTTTTTCTCCTCCACAACAGCCTCAAAGTGTACCCTGTGGGCAATTGCTTATATTTTTAATCAAAAAATAGTCCTCTCTCTTAAGATGGCACTGTATGGTTTAAAATTGCCTTGTAATCAGAAAATCATATTAATAAAATTTCATTTTAAATAGCTGTGCTTTACCTGTAAAATATAATCATGCTGTGATAATTTGGAAAAAAAATAAATATTAATTTATATCTTGAAGACTTAAAATGTCAAGGAGACATTCTTGTTTTCTTAATTTAAAATAAGATATTTAAAATATTCTAAAACATGTATTCCTGTTTTAAAATATGCATTAATCTAAGTTAAAGCAAATACATGTCCTTAGGGAAGGACTTGATTGCTAAAGAAGACCTCTAGACTGATATGATCAAGCTATTATTCAACATCTTGAAGTTCAGAAATTCTCCCTGCAATGACCTGGTAAAGAAAGTTCTTCTAACAGTTTTTCTATTTCCATCCTTTGTCTTATGAACTTTGTCTCCAAAGCTTGTGGACTGAGAATTTTTTTAAATGTGGGAACTCTGAAATCATTCTTTAGTAGAGGATGGCATAATTACATAAAGAATAACCATGGAAAATTATTTTTACACCACTTAATACACTTCAACGGTCCCATCTTTTCATTAGTTAGAGCGTAAGATGAAAAGTGACATTTGAGAAATTTCAGAAAAATTGTGGTGATGAAACTTTTCTTGGTTCGTTGTTGTAACTGGTTTTTATAACTGCAATGCTGCATTGTATGACCACCCCCAGGAAGCATGGACTTCACAGCAGCTTTCATTTCATGTTCCAATAAACTGACCTTCCTATCTTTCCATTTGAGAATGGAGATCGTGATCCTTGAGAAGTCTATCCTCAAGCATTACATTTCTGAGAAAAAGTCAAAGGAGATGAAACATCCTTCTTACAAAGTAGATTCTTGTATAGTAAGGAGAATATCAGGGCTCGTTGAGTGAGACTCTGGTATTTATTGTTGAACTGTGTTTGGAAGCATCTTACTATTTAATGTGAAAGAATGGAACCCTCCCTGAGGTAAATGAGGGTGAGCTCATGAAACAAACTTGCATCATTAGTAAAAATGACCAGTGACAAGATTTTTCCCAATATGCCCTTTGTATGTGCTTGTGGAACATCAATTTGTGAAAACTACATGACTGTTTTTTTCTAAACAGAAAACAATATTTTAAGATCATGATTCCCCCACCTCACTTAAGTTAAACATCCTTATTTCCATTGAACTATAAAAGTATCAAAATTAAAGTTTTCTAATACTTAAGTCATATTTTTCAGCATTAGACAAGCTTTAAACTTTAAATTTAGTTTAGCACAATAAACATATGTAATATTTTCTATCAATGTGTACATCTATCTATGCTAATATGGACTGTGGGGCTGACAACATATATAAATTACACAGATTATGACAAATACATTCTGACCTAAACACTTCAACACAGACCAAAATACTATCTTGAGGAGAATAAGATATTAGTAAAAATAAAACACTTATTAAAATTGGTTTCTACAATAAAGAGGAAGAGTGAACGTTTCACCCATTCTTTCACCATTCTTTTATTCTCTTGATATTGGCTTTTTTTGGTGTGATTTTTTAAAGTAAATGATTCCAGAAGCCTTCTCAAATGTTTTTATAATAAGGTTATCAGCTAATGAGATTTCCCTTTTCATTGTGAAAGTTTCTCACAATCTCTTAAGTTCTATCCTAATAAGATATTGCTTTGTAGCTTAGTTTGTGATAAAAAATTAAGTAAACCAATCATTATTTCAAGTCAGCTCAGGTATGGATTTTTGGAAGGAAGGAATTTTAATACCATCAGTTTAACTAAATTTTAGCATACTTTGTCAAAAGCAACTTGAAAATGTGTGTTAGAAAAAGGGTCCCTCTTAATTCACCAGTTAAAGGCACTTGTTTGCAAAGTCTGCTGGACCTGGGTTCAATTCTCAAGAAAGAGGTCCCCTGAATCTGTAAAGTAATACATTCCAGAATATAAAGAAGCAGATGTGAACATGTATGTGCATGCAAGTTAGAGAATGAAAACAGGGAGTTCAAACCTTCTGAGTTCAGGTCTGCTGTAAAAAAAATTATATATATATATATATATATATATATATATATATATATATATATATATATATATATATATATATGTGTGTGTGTGTGTGTGTGTGTGTGTGTGTTTGTATGTGTGTATGTGTGTATGTGTATGTGTGTATGTGTGTGTGTTTGTATGTGTGTGTATGTGTGTGCGTGTGAGTGTTGTATGTGTGTGTATGTGTGTATGTGTGTATATGTGTGTGTGCACGTGTGTATGTGTGTGTGTAAACACATTCTCAAAGTACTTTAGGACCTTTTCACAGAATAGGTTTTACACTTACTAACAGAGAAGTTCACAAATTACATTGCATACATAATCCAATTTTCCCATTTTCAAACCTGATTAAAGAGCGAGAATGTTAGGCCCATGAACAGGAAACAGAAATGAGGTTTGAATGGCACCTTTGATGCCGTCTTTATTTGCATATCTATCACCACAAAACAGGAGGCTGGAGCTAATTATTACTATTTTTGTGTGCCTATTAACATGAACATTAACCTTAAAACTTTCTTTTACTTTTGCATATTTCATAGTAAGCATCCACTTGTGGACAATTTCCTTTTATCTTGCAATTTAAAAAAAGCTATAAAAAGTATAAAACAGTTAAATTCCCCTTTAGAACTACAAGTACATACCTATGGGCACATAATTAATACACACAATAAAGAAATTCTCATATAAACTCCTAAGAATATAAGTTTTATGTATTTTATGGTAATTTTTTCCGTTTTAGGTTTTAAGCCATTTTATTCCAGGCAATGTGCTTTCATGTTTGTCGGTGGTTGTCCTGTATTCAGTGAACACAGATATCCTAAGAAAATGTTTCTTTCTTGACCAGACATCAGCAAATTATGATGCCAAATATCTTCCCTAAATAAAATGTAAATTTCTAAAATAAATTCAATCCATAAATCTTTTTTCAAGCACAAAATTTTCTAATTTAATAAGAAAATATTAGAGTTATGAGAAATTTGGAGCCTTATATCCCTGTTATGATTTTCAACTATTCGAATATCAAAAGATGACTCTTTTCTTTTAGACATATATTTTTATGCATTTGACATAGCAAAATTCATACCCAAATGCTCCTATGTAGTGGTAATTGCTAGACATTCCTGTTATCTGTGATAACAATTGGATACGGCATATTGCATATAACTAAAAAGAAATGTCACAAGAGCTAGTCTTTTCTTACCTCTGAACACTCCCTCTGCAAGTTTCCCCATTTTGTAAACTGTCTAATCCACAGAGCAGGAAGTCTCATTCAAGACTCTGCAGATGAACTCTAGGTCCACTTGAATACGGTTGTCTAATGTGACGATCTCTCCTGATGAAGCTCCCCACTCCCTCCTGAACTACTTTAACTTCAGTCTTTCCCAGGTACTCCTCATTTTTGGACAGTTATGTTACCCCTTTACTTAGATCCATCTATATTTAAAATATTTTCCACTTAAGTATCATTAATGTTTTTCTTCACTGCAAGGTATATGAAAGTGGCAGAAGATGATTATAATGGTGATAAAGAGGAAGCAATTTGAATTATAGGTTTGGTGGTGTACAGCTCAGAATTCAGGAGGCTGTGGCTTGGGGAATCAGGGTTCAAGGCCAATTTAGGCAGAATAGTGAGTGAGGTGAAGGACAGCATGGAGAATACAAGTCCAAAACCTCAAATGTTAGTTCATAACCAATACTGGCCAGAGGGGAGGGGAGAGATCTCAGTGGTAGAGTACTTACCAGAACTTGTACTTGCTTATTCAGTGTTCCTCATATGCATTGTTCTAAAAGATTGATGCACTTTAACCTCATTGATTTAAAGCAATAATGGGTGAATAACAAGATAAATATCAGGTGAATCACATCTTTATTTGAATATTTAGCTATGTTTAGCATCATGACTAGAGGGTGGCACTTTTCAGTTTTTGTTATTGTGAAAATATTGTGCAATAAGTAAATCATGAGTATTTATAAGTGAATTACACCTGAGAAGTAAAAATACTGACTGTGTGATTGTAGGTAACATCTGGAGAGAGCTCTAGCAATACTCCAAGCCTATTTTTCTCATGGATAAATACAGACAACAGGAATAGATGGCTTGTAACAGTCTCGTCAAGCTTTAAAATCTATGCATTCTAACCCATTATTTATTAATTTAATCAATATTTTTCAATTAATCTTTTTATTTAAATATTTTTACAATCTCTCCTCCCCCCTTTTGCTTAGTTCTCTAAGTCATAGTGGGTTTTAAGTCTGCTTTATTATTGAGATCTTAAGGATCTCTGGATTTCTGCTTTGGGTTGTGTTGGGCATTGTTGAATATCTGTCTCCATTCACCTTTTATGGGTTATTCGACTTGCTGTGGTGATTGGTCTCTTGTTTATCTTGACACTTTCTCATAGGTTTCATTTGGACCCTGTGTGAAGGCTAGGGGTGGTTTGTCTCCTGCCAGGATGTCAGCCATCATCCATTGTCTTGTTGGTGGAATTGAATTGTCCCTGGCTCTCTCACTGCCTTCTGAAAGATACAAACAGAATCTCCATCAGAGTGAGATCAATATAGGTTAAATGAAACAACATTGCTATTTTGGCTAGCTCCCAATGGGTGTAGCCTCTCTGTAGCTCTCTGGTAGTAGGAAATTCACCTAGGATCACAAGTTCTTGGTTCTCATAGGATTATGCCATGGATCCCAGTTCCAGTTAAGGGTTCCTTGTCACTAAGTGGACCTCTTAGCCAAACATTAAGCCGTTGATTACTATACTCAGTTTAGCACCACTATTGCACAGATGAGCATTTCTTGACTTGCTAGTTTCTTCCATACAGCCGTGTGTTCAGCATCCTTGTGACAACTGTCTATATTGTATATCAGTGGTCTCTGCTTTCTCCAAATATCATTGACCAGTTTCCCCTGGCAGCTCATGCAACACCTTCCAGTTCTACATATGCTACCATCTGGGAGCATGTGGAAATATTTTAAGAGCCATGGTGGGGGAGAATATCCAGAGACATTGCCCCCTCAGCAACAATAAACAAAGGGGAAAAAAACAAAAAAAGAAAACCTGGCTACCTCTGGTGCAGTTCATAACCCCCTAACCTATGGACAGATCCAGTATGTGCACCGAGGAAGGACCCCAGTGGGTAGGGGACAGAGAGGAGGGAAACGGGGACACATTCACAAGATTTGCTCATACAATATATACTTATTTATAATAAAGATATTAAAAAGTCAGAAGAAAAAAATAAATATTTTAAACAATTTATTTCTAGTTAGTATGCATTTTATATATGTAGAAATGTAATACTTCCTTTGAAGTCCACAGAAACTCTCACCTCTGAACAAATTTCCTAGAGAAATAACTAAAATAATGTGATGTCATGTGCAACATATCTGTGTGGCCACTTCTCTGAAGTTATTAGAAGCACTTATTCTATTATTAAACACATTAGGTTTGGCAAGCATCTCTTTTTGAGCAATTTTAACTACAAACAGTTGTCAAGGGCCAGCAGGAGCTTAGACCTGGTCGCAGTATAAGCTGTCATTATTGCACATAAGAAAGAATGTCACACTGACTTACTGTGGTCATTTCTAGAGAGTATTACAGAATTCAAACCCACCAAGGCTTTGTTACAAATATTACCTCTATACAGAGTGCTCCTCACACTGCTTGTGATGATTTCCTGAGGGTCCACTGGAAATGTCTGGAGGCCTTTTTACCTGTCACATTAGGAGAGTATTGCTCATTAATAAATTAAAGGCAAACATTCAATCAAATTGAAATTTTTCTTTTTTTAAAGTCTTATTTTATCTGGGTAACCTATAATAAAATTGAGAATGGCTCCGAGTATGTGTTAAATAAAATTAGAGATGTCGCTCAACATTCTGAAGTTTGCAAGACAGCCTGCTACTGAATGTAAAATGTGTCTACATTAGTGGGTATCTTTTGAACAAGAATTATCTAGTCCAAAATCTCAGTGATTTTGAGGTTAAATATCCTGATGTGTTCACAATCTATTCCTGTACTTGGTATAACATCTAGACTCTGTGGCTCAAATTTTACGAGAGTGCCACTGATTTGGTAGTTTTCTGTCAGTACATTCTTCCAGATGCACATATAAAATGGAAGCATTGTTATTTTTCCTTCTCTTCTTTGATTCCCATGGGACAAAAAGAGTTCTGAAATTAATTCACGATTCCCATGCGAAAAAGTGTTCTGAAATTAATCTCATTCTGTCGTAGAACCCACTTAAATTGTAATGACAGAACAAGACCTTGTAATTATTTTTGGAATCATAATCTATAATCAGAGCTTGAAAATCAAAAATCCAGAAGTTTCCAAATAAGTTGTGAAGCATTTGTCACAAATATGGCTAATAAAGAAAGCCTTAAGTTTGTTTTTCCTACAATGTAGCATCTAGAAGGTAAGGAGACATGGAGAGAAATAAGTAGTGTTCAATTCATGTTGTTAACATAAAGATACATTACAGTCTATGATCACTGGACCACACAAAGGGCTCAGGTCCCAGCATTGGTGTGAGCTCTCCTGCGAGGTGATGTGGACTTGTCTGCTGCAATACAAGAGGAGACTGGAAAGTCTGTCTCACGGCATGTCTAGGAGGTGTACCAAGTGAAGAGATTTACTAAGCTAAGATTTGGTTTAGGCTTTTCTGGCACTTCACTGCAAATCTTTATATTGTCATTTTATGTCATAAATGTTAAATTCCTTTCGCTCCATTGAGAGCTAGAATTAGAAGTGTTACAAGTCTTTTGATCACTGTCAAGTTACCTACAGTCCCTAACTGGTGAAAATATTTTCTGTTGGGAGAAGAATAAAAAAGAAAGAAAGAAAAACTGGCTACCTCTGGTGCAGTTCATAACCTCCTAACCTATGGACAGATCCAGTATGTGCACTGAGGAAGGACCCCACTGGGTGGGGGACAGAGAGGAGGGAAATGGGGACACGTTCACAAGATGAGCTCATACAATGTATATACTTGCTCATAATAAAGATATAAAAAATTAAAAAAATATTTTTCTGTCTGTCCCCATTTTCCAAAAGTTAGAGTAATATTCCCTAACTCCATCTATTTACCAACATAGAGGTGGTGAAGAGGCCATTGGAGTGCATGGGTAGATGTCTAAATTCTCTTCTAGACTTTCTTCAAGTTTGTGATTGCATTTAAATGAAAGGACAAGTTGCTGGATTTGAATTCCTTCCATAGTCAGAATAAACTAAGCAATGGTTAGATCCATAAATCACGTGGCAGAGGAGGAAAGAAAGCATTCTTATATTTGCAGGGTCTTGTAAACACTAAAGAAAGAAGCAAAAAGATTTTGCTAAGATCCCACAGAAGATGTTGCCTCTTTATGCTGATATGACATGACTGGGGAGAATAGAATGGAGCCCTGGATGTTCAAAACATTTTCACTGAGGATCCGGGGTCCACTGGAAATCATCGCTATGAAGTACAATCCATGAGAACTTGCTTTACACTGTTGGAGAGTAGCTGTGATCTTTTGCAGTTTTTACTCCTTCTCTGGAACATAGCGAGAGGCATAAGGTCAATCCTAGGTTTCTGGAACCCATTTTCCTTTTCCTCCATTTTTTTCTCCTCCCCACATCCAATCCCTTATCCTTTCTTATTTTCTTTCTTTCTTTTTGACCGTCTTACTCGGTGCCCCAAGCTAACTTTTGACTCATAATGTTTCCGCCTCCAACTCTTAAGTTTTGGGATCACAGGTATATGTCATCATATGTAACTTGTGGTTAGTGTTGTTTCATTCTGTTTTGCTCTTTTGAGACAAGGTCTTATTCTGCAGCCCAGGCTGGCCTTGAATTTATAGCAATCCTTCTGCCTCAAACGTTACTTCTGAGAGTTATAGAATTAGAGATGTGAGGCCCCATGCCCAGCTCATTTTTTACCCTCTAGCTTTGTAACAAGATCTACAGGTACAGGTTTATCCAGAAAATATGAGTTGGTCTTGTTTTTGTATTAAGTGATTGGAAAGTTGTACTAAAAAGAATCAAATCTATGCCAAACTTGAGTCAAGTTTATTACATTTATATTCTGTGCCTTATTTTTTAAATAATAGAAATGCTTCTTTATTCAGTATATTTGCAGTGTATAATATTAAACCTGACATTAGTTTTCATCAATTTATCTAGTTGTTTGTGGATATTATTGTCCATGCAGGAAGAAACATTGAGTTATCATCTTCCCATCTATAAGAATTACACAGTAAATAAACTAATAAAAGGGCTGGAAAAAGTTCGATTATCTAAAAATCGAGAAACTAAGAATGGGCTGAAAAATAAAACCAAATTAACATGTTGAATACAACAAGGTTGAAACTTAAAAAGAAATAAGGACTAGTTACTAATTTTAAATTGGCCAAAATTCTTATAACTGTCACCATCTCAAAATTTTAGAGTGGAGAGGAGGAAGCAGAAAGAATGGCTGTGTTGTGGCACTTGCCAGGTTATTGCAGGAATGCAGTGCCCAATCCAAGGCAAGACCATGGCCCGCTGCAGAGAAGCAGATACATCTAAGTTGTGGATGACTTTAAAGACCGAGGAATTTACTTTTATGCAAATTGTGAAATGCATGTTTTCAAGTATTTCATATCAAGTTCATTTATTAGACTTGTATTGATTTAGGAACAATTTTGCATTTTTTGTTGTTTAGTATGCTTTTTTTTGAACTAGGCTGAATTCATATTTTTGGTATAAACATTTATGAATTGATGTTAAAGTATCTCTGGAAACCAGAATACTTTTCATTCTAAAATGAAATATAAATATCTATATATCTCTATATCTCTCTCTATCCACATATATTTATACAGTATCTTTAAATTTTATATAATTTTTTTGATCATTATTATTTTATATTGTGTCAATTATAAGTTACCAATGATAATATATATTTTAATGAGTCTTGACAAAATCATGTATGATACATTTCAATTAATGTAGGTTTTAGAATTAGTTTTATAAAATCAAGGAATAAGTGAAGATTTTTAGGAGCAAGTGAAGTTTATAGTGGTCTATTTCATAAAAGTTAAAAATAATTATTTTTAAAAAAGGTTCACCAAGAGCTATAATTTCCATAATAAACATGGAGATAATATTTTCTATATTTTTAATTAAAACCCATGACAATCTACACACACACTCACACACACATTTATATATATAAGGACAACTACTGAAAAATTTATGACAATTCCTTAAGTAGAATGTGAATTTGGGGTTATTTTTTAAGGGAAACAATTATTACAGCTTTTTATAAAATTCAAGGTACCTGAAATAATAGGTTTTTCAGAAGTATTCTATTCTAGATCTAGCAAAGTGGGTTTCAATCCTACTTTTTCAAATTTAACATATAATAGACATATTCATTAGTAATAGTAACTCACCCTGACTGTGAATCTCAAATCTGGAGAGTGGATTGTCAAGAGGATTTAAGAAACCCTGGGGAAAGTTGTTTACATTGGAAAAAGTGGTCTTGAGTGGGTATTCATTAAGAAGCTATAGTAGCAAGTTGGATAATTGCCCATAAGGAAGGCAGTTTCCTGTTTACATGTGAAAATTACTAGTGACAATAGAATTATCATAAACTTTGTTCATTAACCCACAATACTTATGCTGTATACACAGTATTATGAACTTCCTGCACTACAGACATGTGCAGCTTTGTTAATAAATCACACTCTCTTTTGAACAGATCATAAAACATTATAATAAGGAATTGCTATGCTAAGCCTTCTTGAAATGAGAAATAATTAATTTTAAAGCAAGCTGTAGAGACATCCTATTTTAATATTTTATATACAGAGGTAAATTATGTTCTTTATTTAAATAAGTTAATTATGTTTGCCCAGAATAGCCAAAAAAATCTATTGCAGCAGACTTTATTATTGGTCATTTGTTAAAAGCATTCTTTTCCATGCATGACCAGCCTGAGCCCTCACATCACTAGCCTTCAGTAAAGCACTATTATCTTTTGGCTTCCTTTTGCACTAGGGGAAATAAAAAGTCACATGTGGAGAAGTTCTAAACACTAGATAGAAATGACCCTTGGAGGGTAAGCTCTTCCTCCACGGAAGCATTGCAGACTTCTTCCATTAACATAGTCCCAGGGAGCCAAAGGTTAGGAACAGCCAAGGTACCTAAGTCATAAGTCAACATTTCCTGGATGTGGTGAGAGAATGTGAGGGTTCACCCACAGGTGCATGAAAGTATCTGAGATTGAATGCAACAATTGTAAACTTTTCATTAAAATACACTGTCCAGATGCTGACATTTTGTTTGTGGCTGTAGAGAAGAAAGGAAGGCTGTTTCCAGTTCCCCCTTCAGCACCTACCATTTGGCAAAGGATATGGGAGTCTGGAGAAACCAGAGGGAGCTGAGCCTTAGTTGAAACAGCTGGGAAACATATGGAAGTTGCTGTGAAATCCGCCAAAAGCCTCATCCAAACCTCCCACCCATTTTCCAGCAAAGGGTAGTTAATCACGTGATAATGGTAGAGACCTTAGAATCAGTAAATGATGGACTTTGAAAAGTGTAAGAATGAATCTTGATTTTTCTTTAAAGTTCAATATTTTAGAAAATCCCAAGAGTCCATTCCAAGGAACCTGTTTTGAATGAGATTCTGGGTGTAATGTGGCTAATTTCAGAAGAACCACATGGACCGTCCGCCATAAAAGCACCCGACTGGTTTGAGGTCCTCTGGTGTTACCTCAGCTCCATTGTCACTACTCACATGTGACGAGACCAAAAAGCACATTCCACTCTTCCTATCAGTGGCAATTTAATGATTCTCCTGTGATTATTGAAAATGTGCATAGCTGACTTCATGTTACTCCCTCGATTTTCCTCCATGAGACGTTTGGGTTTGGAATTCAGGCATTCATTAAATTGTTTTTGGATTTCCATATGAATTACAGCCAGATTTTTGCTTAAATCCAGTCACTGGATATAAACCTGCTGTTGTATATTTCTAGTCATAATGGATGTGTATAAATCCTTTGCACGTGGCCGTCTTTCCAAACACTGGCCCCTGCTCTGTGAGCTTGTTTGTGTGTAAGTGCTGTATTTATGAAATACTTTTGAACATTGCAAAAACTGGAAGAGATCGATTTCAAAGAAACAAAAATAAATACAAGTGACGAGGCTTTTCTCAATGTGAATTTGTTCATTCATGCTCCATAAGGGGATGTGTGAAGCATGAATCATTCGAATTGAATTGCTCATGAGAAAAAATGTGCTGGCTTCGCCATCAGTTTCCAGAGTCGCCTGACCAAAGGAAAAACTGCATTGTCTCCACATGAATAACCTGCCCCAGATTTCAGGAGAGAGTAGCTGCAATTGGCAAAAATTGCTTTGATTCCTGTGAGAACGTGGAGGCTTCTGAGAGGGGCAATGTCAGAATATTCTGTTCTGTGAACAGCCCCTCTCCTCCCAGGGAAAAATCCTTGGAAGTTTTTCTTCACTCACTGCAAGATTAGGTCAACAATCTAATGATGTGGATGAAGGTAAATTAGCAGTTTTTAAAAAAGTAATGTGTGATGAGCTATAGTTTCTGAGCAGAGATAGTTCTGTGTGCATTATGCAAACATACCTACCTGAAAGCTCACACTTTACTTGCTAAAAACTTACCTGGTCCCAGGTATACCATGAACGGTAATCAGCTGGGCTTCAGAAACACTGTTTGCCCTGCATAAATCTCTACTTTGCCTTGCATGCAAGTAAGTGATATGCGGAGAAATGTGGTCAGTAAATGGTGAAGACTTTTGGACCAAGCCATCAAAGTAGAGTGAAACCTACTCTGTGATACATCAGAGGAAAATGAAAGGCCAGTGTGCTAAAACGTTGGCTAGAACTCACTCTTGTTTTTGCTTCTGCTGCTGCTGATAGACTTAGAAAATACCTGCCAACTTAGCCTCTGGTAAGAGTTAAAAGATTGTGATTATTTTACAGTGTGTTGCCAAGCGGAATTTCTTTAGGGAGACCTCTCTTTAAGATACACTTCCTCTTGGTTTGCAGAAAGGAAAAAAAAACACCTTAAAAGTTCTTAATTTCTTGGCATAAGTAAACATTATTGGATAAACAGAATGCAGAGATGGCTCCATGGATAAAGTGCTCCCTGCACAAGGATGAGGCCCAGAAGAAACGTATGAAAATCCAGAGGATGGAGCAAGTGTCTATAAACTCCAAGCATATGAGGAAATGTTAGGCAGGAAGGCCAACTTGCCACATGAACACAGCAATGAATAACAAGAGATTCTTCCTGAAACACAGTGGAATGTGAGCAGCATTATCCAAGGTTATTCTCTAATATTCTCATGCTTGCTGTGGAACTTGGTCACATATATAAAGAAAAAAATAAGTTTAAATGATCATTTCTAAGTCAAAGACATTTTTTTTCAAAGACATTTTTTATTTGTCAAAAAGCAACTAAGCTCTCAGCAGCTTTTGGATTTCTGCTTTGATGCATTTTATGTATCCTAGGTGTCTGTCTCCAGCATCCTAGCACAGGTCGTCAGGCTCGCTGAGGAAGCAGCATTCTTGCTCATCTTTCCACTTCCTCTGTGGTTCACCTGGGCCCTAGCTGATGTGGGAGGGGTGGTTCATCTCCTCCTAGGGAGTCCACTATCATTTCATGTTGGTAGAATTTGGTTGTCCTCATTCTTGCTGCATTCTGAAAAATAAAAACAAATTTTCCAACAGAGAGTGAGATCAGCATTGGTTAAAAGGGATAAGCATTGTTAGTTTGGAGAGATTACGATGGGTTTAGCCTCTCTTTATGCCCAAGGTTAGTGGCAGCTTCTCCTTGGAGTCCAGATTCTTGGTCTCCATAGGAATTTCACTGGATCACAGTTCCAGCTATGGTTCCTTGCCATGGAGCAGATCTCTTAGCCAATCATAGAGCCCTTGGTTACCCACATAGGTTGGGTGCCACTATCGCACAGGTTTGTACAATTTTTCCTTCTGATTGCTATAGTGTAATGTTATCCCTGCTTCTCCCAGCATCGTTAGCCAATTTCCCGAGCAGATCATGTCATGCTTTCCAGCATTGTCTTGGGATTGGCTTCCTTTGAGGTTCCATCCAGGTGTCTCAGTGTTGCGTGTCTGCAGCATGTGGTGTCTTCAGCAAAAGGTTATCTTTTAACCAGAAACCTCATAGTCTGTCTGATCAACAGCTCACTGTGGGTAGTAGATTTCTGTAATGGAGGTTACAAGCTAGAGTTTTAGGGTTTAGGCTTCACTCACTCTCTTCAGGGCCCTTCTTACCAGACTATACCCCCATATTCCTTTGAGGGGTTATATCTTTCCGCCTGCAGTCCAGGAGTACCAACTCATTTTGGATGTCGCTTTGTGTATATATCTCCCCACTCCTCACATCCCCTTCTCCCAAACCTTTCCAACCCTATTATCTGTCCCTAGAGTTGCATGTCAGGTGTGCTTACAATGTAAGTTGTTTCTGATTAGGAACTGCAGATGAAAAAATATATGGAGCATTTATATTCCTGGGCTTGTGCCTCTTTTTTCCTTACAGCTGAGTAGAACTCCATTGTATATATGTACCACAACTTTTATACCTATTTGTCCAGTGATGGGCATTTGGGTTGATTCCTATTCTTAGCTATTGTGAAATGAGCAGCTAGAAACAGGTTGAGCAAATGTTGCTGTATTGAAGAGTGGACCCTTATAGTAGATGCCCATTAGAGGAAGAGCTGGATCAGTTGGTTGCCTTATTTTCATCTATTTCAGGTGCTTCTACATTGATTTCCATAGTTGTTTTACAAGTTTGCACCCCCATCATCTGCGAATGAGGTTTCCTCTTTCTCTGCATCATTGCCAACATTGTTAGATTGTTTTAATGATTGTCATTCATAGTTGTTTTAAATTTCATTTCCCTGGTGATTAAAGGTGTTGAACATTTTCTTAAGTCAGTATTAGCCATTTGTAGTTCTTCCTTTGTGAATTCCCTGTTCAATTCACTGCCCCATTTTTTGAGTGGAATGTTAGTAGATTTAAAGCACACATACAGGAACTCAATAAATTTTTCAGAAGAGGGGCTGGAAAGATTCTAAGAGACAAGGTGGGTGGGAATATCCAGAGACAATGCACCCTTCACATTGACTGACTGTTGCTCACAATCCATTGGTGCATACCAGCAATCCCAATGAAGATGGCCTTCAGTGAAATGGCTGAAGGAAGGATATTGTGGTACAAATACTTGATTTGTTCATACAAAGTTTCTATTTACCAAAAAATGAAATTTGAAATTATTATTAACTATCACATACAGCATTGTTAGTTCATTTTAGCCATTAAAAGAAAGATTTGAACAATATTAATTTTTTTCAAATGACTTAACAAATATGTTTAAAAGCAAAAAATCCCAACTAAGATGTGATTTTTGTATCTTTGCTTAAACATAATTTTCCCTGTATCACTCTTATGTTGTTTGATGGAAGAGTTTTTGTACTGAATAAGCCATCACAGCTTGAAAGCAAAAATAATTTTATGGAGTACATTACCATGCCTCTTTCCTTAATTAGGTTGATAAGGATGCTGAAGATAAATTTTATATGACTTGCTAGAAGTGGAGATGGTTTCAATCTTTCTGATATATGCACTTTGGACTATTTGAGACAGCTTCTGCTCTTTCCTGTACAGAGAAGTTCTTCTAAACAACATCTCAGGGAAATTATATGTATAGGTAACATGTTCTGCAGGAGTGATGTATTGATCCTTGAAGAAGAAAGTTCAAAGTTAATGTTAATTTCCAAGATGTTAAAATATTTCATACTATGAATAGTTGATATTTTGTTCCATTCAGGTTATGTTATATTATACATACTGCATATTACATATGTCACGTGTATATAGATGTGCCATAGTCACATATTATATATTGTATATTGAATTTATGTGAACTCATTTTTGTTTATAGAGTCCAGATTGAGGGTACACAATGAAAGGACAATAAGTACACCACTACTTTTACTCCATCTGCACTTGAACTTTTATAGCCAGTCATTAAACATTTGTTTACTAAAATGTATCTGTATCAGATTTTTTTCAGGGGCTGTAATAAAATACACTTAGACCTTAAGTACCTGCACAAAGGTATTTTTTTCTATATAAATTGATTTTAATGGGGCTTAGAATTACTTTATTATTAAAGTAATATGTAGTGTGAAGTCAACATCTTTGTTCATATTTTGCAAGAAGGAAACTAAACACTTCCTAAGCGAATCTGTGAGTGACCAGAGAGCAGCTTGTGAAAATAAGGAGCAGAACTCACCCTGCGGAGGTGTGATCAATCTTGCTGTCTGTGCGCACTATTTGTCCGCTGTCTAGAGAAGCGCCTGCAAAAGTATTCAGTTACTATGAATGACATGATTACACACATTTGAATGAATGTGTTCACACCAATCCTCTTTCACGTTTTTCCCCCCACCAGATTCCCAGGAAGGAAATTACAAATCAGAAGTCAACAGCAAACCCAGGAAGGAAAGGACAGCGTTTACCAAAGAGCAGATCAGAGAACTTGAAGCAGAATTTGCCCATCATAACTATTTGACCAGACTGAGGAGATATGAGATAGCAGTGAACCTAGACCTCACGGAAAGACAGGTGATCTTTTACATTGCTTAAGCTCAACAATTTTCTTTTGTTGTCTTTGAAATATCTGCATTAGTGGTTATTAGATATGGGTTATAAATGTGTACACTAATCTCTGATGAGAGTTTGTTCCAAATTATCCTAAAATTAAAGGTAATATGATTGTTTTAATGAAAGCTACATTTATTCATTGTTAAGAAAAATTCTTTTGTGATAATGGTCTTTCTATAGTTTTTTTTCAGGTTGAAAATATCTTTTGTTTTATATAAAGATAGCTCACAGTGAAGAGATTCTTATGCTTGTATTTAAAAATATCTCCCTAAGAATGAATGTTTAATACATATAACTCTTCAAAGAGCACAAATAAATATCTCCTCACTTAAAATAACAAAAGCTAATAATTACAAGTGAATTTCCTGTTCTGTATAGGACAATCTGCACTACTTCAGTAACGTATTAACTCTCAGAACTCAATAGCATGACAAGTTTTTCCTTATTTTCCATAAAAACTCTATAAGAGCCACGTTCTAAATAATCACTCACAGGCTCAATCCAACTCTGGTATCTTGACATGTGGTGTTGTTGGTAACCACAGGAGGTAAGAAAGACCTGGAAGTTCATGCACTGACCTTAAATCTTTTCAACTAGAAATGACCCATGTCCCTTCCATTTGAACTCTCCTGCATCTGAGGAGCATGAAGGCTGGATAATTATGGCTACAACAACACATAGGTCATTGGTAGATATTTCTGCCCATTACTCAAAATATTTTAAAAATTGAATTATCTTCAGTGATACAAAATTTTTCTGTCCACTCAAAGAACATATTGATATGATTAATGATCTGTGGACACAATTAGTAAGACCTAAATATTTTAAAATCAATTGTTTATAGGTTCCCTTCCTGGATATTATTTAGATGACAAAGGGTTTGCTGTCACTAGTCACAGGCTACCCTTTGTATAGACTTCTGTATACCCTAGAAGATATAGGTATAGATGGCCAAAAATTGCTCATCTTTAGGAAAACAAAAGTCCCTTGAAGGCAAAGACAAAAATTGTTATGTACATTGCAATTATAATCGGTGCTCTTTGATAAGAGTTTTATATCATTTCTCACTGTGCATACCTCCTCCTGAGGTCTGGTTGAAACCAAGGAAATCTCAACAGTGTAGACAAATCTATCCCTGTCTCATGAGAGCAAGTCATTTTATCCAACACATGAATCATCCTGCTTTTTACTAATTTTTAGACTGTGTTTTGGAGAGTATTTCTGTGTAGTGGAAATACATAGACCGACAATTTTCTGTGGTTTTATATACTGGCAGCTTATATTTTGTTAAATATTTTGACAAGTTTATAAGTTATGGAGCACAACATTTCCTTCCCTTGAATTTAACATGGAAAGTTCCCTATGACATTCAGCATTTTGGGAAGCAGGATCCAAAATGTATATCATCAGACATCTGATTTATTTTAATGTATTTATCTGGGAATAGGAAAGAAAAGGAGTAAAAATTCATGCTCATGGACATAGAAACAGTGGATTCCAGTAAAATCAACCAGGTTTCATGTAACGCATGAAAGGAACAAGAAAAAAAGGGATAATTTCCCGTCCATGGAAATTAGATGTAGTGCTGAGCTTTCAGCCAAGAACAAAGTCAAGATTCTTTGCTTCCTTTTAGAATGATGGTCTATGGTCATCTTAAGTTATCTGGTCATAAAAAAAGGTTTCATTTTCTGTGTACATATAATTTAGTTTAGAAGAAATTTTATAAGTTCGGAAGACATTTTGCACAATTCTCTCTTCTTCCTAACTTACTTGACAGGCTTAGAAATAATTATATGAAGGCATATATCTAATTTTAATTAACTATTAAAATATTTTTTTTCTTCAATTTCAGCTTCTTTTAACTTAAAGTACTTAAGTCAGCTTTCTTAATGTTACAAAACACCTTAAATATTGGGGCCTCCCACAGTAATCAATATTCAGTGTATTCATAATTTTGTTTGAGTTTTGGACTCCACTTTAGCTCCATCATTGGGTTGGGTTCCATGAGAGGTTGACTAAGAGCTGCCCGAGGGAGGCTTTCCTAAAGCTGCTATTCATCCGTACATTAGTTGGTTCTGGGTACCTTGGTGGGTTATAAAAGTATCCCTAGGGAGGAAGTTAAATCCAACATACATTAGATGTTTATGTTTCTCCCTAAATCATATTTACCAATGTCCCAAGTCTTCTCACCAGTCAATGTAAAAGTCATTAGAAGTCTCCCCTGAGATAGGGAAATAATGACCTCATATAGAAAACAGGAAATAAACAACAAACAAACAAGAGAAAACAAAAATTCATTGAGTGGGAAGGTAATTAGGTTGTCAAATACTTGACTTTATACTGTGTGAATTATATATAAGATATAATATATACTTATATAAAACATAAATATCTATTGAAATATTAGGGGTTAATATAAAGGAGATATATGTGTAGAATTTAAATTAAGACTTAAGTCTTAAGAGGATTATGGTTAAAGATAAATAATTGAATAATTTATGAAGTCTGAAAGAATATCTGTCGTAGTCAACTTTCTAGTTGCTGCGC